>KN884451.1:5167-47808 GCA_000934455.1 Apostichopus parvimensis
TATGGTCCAGATATGGATTTGCCATATATGGACCATATCTGGTCCAGATAAAAAGTGACCCATATAAAGTTTTATCTGAGGCAGATATGGCCTTTATCTTATATCAAGTTATATCTGCCCAATTCTTGTTATGGCCAGATATAAATTCCATATATGGCACAGATATGGGCCAGATACAAATTGCCATATCTGGGCCATATATGGATTTTGAGTAAGGGCTAAACTCATTATTCTGTGTAAACTCATTTTTATCGTATTATGCACAGATGACAGTCTGTATCAGCCAATCAAAACATTGAGAACTAAAAGCGTGGCTCTCTTAACAGGATGAACTGGTTGTTACTGATCAGGGAAAAACAGGCAAAATTCATATGACTTTGTGGGTCTCCAATGAGCAATGAAATTTTTAATGTCACAAACCAAACATTAAATTAAGGTGAGAACATGTTTACATGAGTGAGGCGTGTTTTTGACGATTTTGCCACTGCTGCAGTCTGTACCAAAAATTCTAACATTAGGCCTATTCGTTGGATGCAGGCATTACAATGTTACTCGTACTAATGTTGGCTAGTCAAGGCTATGTCAAGTTCTATATTTGGTCAAATTCTCAGTGAATCAGGAAGAATTATATGTATCCTAAACAATGAGACCATGGTTTAGTGTGGCCATTTTTGAACTTTCGGCCAAATGCACTTGAGAAATTACACACACTTCTGTGATTCCATCTTCAAAATTTCCAGAGGTGTGTGTACTATCTAAATAGTGTAGCCAGTGCATTTGGTCAGAAGTGCATTTCAAAAATGGCTGGCCACACTAAATCATATTCTAGGCCCTAAAGTAATGGCGATAAATAAAAGTTGCCTTATTGGCTATTAATAATACTACTACTATAGTCAGTATTGCGAATTTCGGAACACTGCGAAGTTCGGACACCCCTAAGAAATACACGATTTCACCATGACAACCTACAGGAAGAGCCAAATTTCACCAAAAAGTACAAAGCTACAGTTATTTTCTCTCCAAAATGACCCGTGTGCAAGTAAATACTTACATATTTGTCAATAAAAAAACGGAGATATATGAAGTCTGTTATAATTACTGAAAGAGCAACTGCGCCACCAATTTTATCACCAGCGCCACACTGTGGGAACGAGTGTCCGAATTTCGCAATACTCTAGCAAAGAAATACCAGTTCCACAATCACGAAGAATCTTCTTTTTTACAACGTGAAAACAGTTTGCAGGAAAGAAAGTTTGGCCGTGTATCTTAATCACACTTCTCCCACCATATCAAGTATATTTTCAGGTGATTTATACCAGAAGATATAGTTTTGGGGTGATTTAAGGCTTAGGTGTCCGAAATTCGAAGTGTCCATGCTACTAGTCTACTACCTGACTTTATATCATCAGTCATTTTGTTAATATTAATTACTCATGTTTGAATTTAAAGTTCCATTCATTATTTCAATAATATGATTATGAATGTCATGTGTGTCACTGTCAGTTTCTGCATTGAATCTTATCTTCTTTGGTTACACCTCCTAGCCTAGCTTGTGACATTGAATATTTTTGTGAATTGTATTAGGCATTCGCATCTGCAAATGTCTGACTTTAATCGGGTTGGTTTTTCCACTCTGGAAGGAGTTTAATCTAAATTCAAGGACATGCGATACCTAGCCTAGGCCTAGGTAGGCTAGAGTAGACCTATCATTTATATTATTTCGGTGATGACGTTAGGCTAACAATAGGTTAACATTAGGCCTAATGTTATAGGCTCAATTACAGTTATCTGTGTATTAGTACGAGTCAAGTTCCAGAATGAGATACCTGACAAAAGTTGAGAAATACTGGTAAGAAATAGCCTTTCTGGCTGAGTTAGGACGTCTCTTGGACATTATGACCGTAGATCTTCCAAATCCACAAGTCCTTAGCGACTGTAAACAACCGCCGCCATTTTCTAGTTCATAAAAAAATGAGAATTCAGACGGTCACATACATGGAACGCGAAGTACAGCACTAGTGTTAAAACTTTCATCAAGATGGATTGGTTATGTGCATAATTTGTATTCCCGTATAGGTGTCACTGTATGAGCTTATCAAATTTACTTCCATTCTTTCCTACTGTTAAAAATGCTCACATTTTCCATACATACCTTTCGAAGTACAGTGTTAATTTCACTCGCTAATATGTTAATTATGTACAAGATAATTATGACATACATATTCCAACTTAGCTGTTTAGTACCAATCGAAAAAATACTTTATTTGAATTAACCTTTTTTTTCTTATGAATTATCAGTACCTTTCCGTGCAGGAACTTCGATAATAAGGCAAAGTTGCCACCCTGCTCCCACGAATGGTGATTTTGTCCAGCAGTAAGTGCTAGTGGATGCATGAACAAAACAGTAAATACGATAGTTTGAATATCAAAGCAAAATGGCCTTTTCTAAACAACAATAGGCGAACGTACGCTCCATCATTGCTGGATCTTTCAGCAAAAGGCAAAGTCGGTCTGGAAATCGATCAACAGCTCGCGTGAATAAATGTGAATATACGACCCTGGTTGTAAATCAAATGATTTTGTCACAAAATTTTCTTAAATATTAATTGCATATTTTACAGCTAATTTGTGTATGCTTCATCGACTCAGCATACCATTTAAAATTGCAATGAACCATCTATTTGTGGTTATAATATGCATTTTAAATGTTAACCAACTAATTTTTGCAAACATTAATCAGTTAGGATCAGTTAGGATAATGTGTGGGCTGGAATCTGTGGATACCACTAGAAAGGAGCTAGTAATATTCTTAAAATAACTTCTAAAAGGCAAAGTGATTGGTAAAGAGCATAGAGCTAGCTGTCATCACCATATTTTGTGCAGTTCTCCACATAACAGATGAAGATTTATGAGTCATCATTTGTGAAGACCTGACTTAGTTATTAAATTTCATATTCAGTCTAAAAGGAGGAGTTTGCTCAAGACAGAGCCTGGTTTAAATGCCCATGTTCAAGCCATCTAAGACAATTAAACTAAGAACAACAAATAAACCAGTTTAGGAAGACAGAGTTGAGGGGTTGGGAATGGAGAGAGGCGGTGTAATTGGGGACTACTAGCTCAAGGCTTGAATGGAAACTGGTGTTATCATAATCACTATAACAACATTTGTTTTGAAACCTTAAATCTTGTCCATGTCTACTATGACTTTTATGACATTTTTTGTTATGCCTTTCCCAATTTTTTTTTGTGGTGGGCCACTTTGCTCACTTCCCCTTCTGACTATACCACTGTGCTGGCTTCAGTTGTTGGTTAAAGGATGACAGGCAGAATTTTAGTCTTGATATGTCAAAGTTTAAGTGAAAAAGCACAGACCTAAAATGTCAATGTTACTCCATTGTTTTATGAATTCTAGTAACAAAAACAACGAATAATAAATACAAGTTCATTTATCTTCATATTACGAACAGAGCACCCTTGCATGGACGAGACGTTCAATCCTATTTGTCCACATTGTAAACATGGCATTTGAGGCCAAAGTATCGTTTAACTGTTGCGGAGTATTGCGTGGCATCTGAGGAACTGATTGGGTGTATATTGGACTGATAAGTCCAGTCAGTTTAACTTATGAACCTCAGCGGTTGAGAGGGTCATTTCTGTCAAAATTTAAAGGTGTTATCAAATTACAAGATAGACTGATAGCAGTGGTTGTTAACATTATACATATCCAAATTAATTTTGTGCCTAAAGTCATTCCATAAAGGTTTATCTCAGATACATGAAGAACATCCCAACAGTGAGATTGTATTTGGGGAGATACTGCCTTCGGTTGTTATTAAAGGTTGATCTCCCAGATTCATGAAGAGACATATTTTGGCTTCAGTTGATATTTCTTAGGAACATACTGCCTTCGGTTGTTATTAAAGGTTGATGTCTCACATATGTGAAGAACATCCCAACAGTGAGAGCTTGATTGGAGACATATTTTGGCTTCAGTTGGCATTTCTTTGGAACATACTGCCTTCGGTTGTTATAAAAGGTTGATGTCTCAGAACATCCCAACAGTGAGAGCATGATTGGAGACATATTTTGGCTTCAGTTGAAATTTCCTAGTGATCCTTTCGCACTTCCAGTTTCTGACATGCGATGCTGAATTAGTAACTCAATAACATTATTGATTTACATTTTTCCATCTTCTAAGACCTCTTGCAGGTTAGGAGTAGTTTGTAATGTGAGCATAAAGGGATGAAGAGAAGCATGCAAGAATTTGAAGCCAGAAACAACACAAAAAAACACAGACATTCCACAAAGACTGCAACCTTCCATATTTTCATTTAATGACAGACTTGATTCCAGCGCATGCTAACACTTCAAACGAAAAGCACACACAGCTAATAACAGTGAATAACTCTACATCACTATTGCTAACACTATTGCAAACACTCAAAAAAAGTGATATTGATTTCAATGAAAAACTTTCAAATTTCAAACAGAAATGGAAATATGCTAAAATTTTGGCAGCTCAATTTTGCTGTATTAAAACTCAATGTCATTCACTAAGCTAATGCTGGTAACTTTTAGCATTTTTATATATATTAATATGTGGTCTGACTTTTGCAAATCACATTACACTTATATAAAACAGCCAGTAGTAGAGACAACAAAAAAGAAGAAGACTTTAGCTACAGCTTGAAGCTGTAAAAAGGTTTTACATAAAACATAGCTTATTGCCAAGCATGGATGCACATGCAACATACAGCCAATACAGGCTACCCTGTACTTACTGTCACAGCTTTTAAACCAATGGAAACATGAAATGATATGTGAAATGCCATTCCATCATGCAAAGCCACAGGGCAAGGAAAATAACAGTTGTATTGTGGAGTGTAACTGGCAGGTCCTGACGATATCAGAATGCTGAGTATTAAATGGTTTCATGAAACAATATGGTTAAGTTGCTGCATAAGAAACCAACCAGATGGTTACTACCAAAGACTCCCTTAATTTGTTCTGCGAATCAGGTCACATGTCTTATACCCAAAGTAAACAAGTCTGTGATACAATGTAATGTGTAAACTTTTGGCCTCATCAGCCCATATTTGACAACAATTAGGTCACATGTACAGTTTAATATGAAACATTCTAACATACTAACCCACTACTGCATGCATGGGAACTGACACTTACAAATATGATATGATATATTATCACCATCAATATAAAGACTTTGACAAGCTCAAATCAATTTCATATCACAAACTGAATTTGCCTTTATTTTGTCTACATTTTCATTTGTACGTCTAAATTCATTTGAATGAAGGATGAACCTGATCTGAATCACCTATTACAGCAACACAATTACTAGATGGATGATACACAATAGAACACTGCATGTTAACTCCTGAGGCGGTCCATATCCGAACCCCTCAAACATCTTACTAAGTGTTCGTATACACACAACTATGTAACAATCCTATTTGTACCAACCATTTGTACATCATACTACTCACTGCTAACCTATGCTACCACAAAAAAAACCTTTTGATTTATTCTTGTGTTATTCCAATGTCAAACTTCATAGGTATTAAATCAAAATAAACAACACATAAAATAAAAAAAACCCATCCCACTTATCCACATTCCTTTCCCTTCCTTCCTTAAAACAGAATAAGGACACCTGACAAAAATTATAAAATTCTAAACAAACCAGCCACTAGATCAACAAACAGACATTTCCAGCTGTTTGTATTATGGAGAAGTACAATCCACCGACTAACATATAAATATGACCATCGACAGAAATCACTTGGTGTGGTACTGTGAAGACATACATTCCAGTACTAATGCATATTAAGATCAGCAAACAGACATCTTCAGCTTTTGTAATGTGGAGATAAACAATCCACCTACCAATGTTTAAGATTCAAACATACACCTCTTGCTGTTGTATTGTGGGGAATACAATACACCTACCAATGTGTAAGATTCAAACAGAAATCTCTTGCTGTTGTATTATGGAAACATACAATCCACCAACCAATGTGTAAGATTCAAACAGACATATCTTGCTGTTGTATTATGGAAACATACAATCCACCTACTTACGTATAGGAAAAGCGATTTAAAAGAACAGCAAACAGACATCTCTAGCTGTTGTATTGTGGAGATATACAATCCACCTACCAATGTTTAAGATTCAAACATACATCTCTTGCTGTTGTATTGTGGGGAATACAATCCACCTACCAATGCGATGATTCAAACAGAAATCTCTTGCTGTTGTATTATGGAAACATGCAATCCACCAACCAATGTGTAAGATTCAAACAGACATATCTTGCTGTTGTATTATGGAAACATACAATCCACCTACTTACGTATAGGAAAAGCGATTTAAAAGAACAGCAAACAGACATCTCTAGCTGTTGTGCTATGCATGTGTACATTCCACCTACTAAATGTATAAATAATATCAAATAACAGACATCTCTTGCTGTTGTACTGTTGTAAAATACATTCCAAATACTTACGTATACGAAAAGCGATTAAAAGAACAGCAAACAGACAACTCATGCTGTTGTATTGTGGAGATGTACATTCCACATATTGATTTAAAAGATCATCAAACATAAATATCTTGCTGTTGTATTGTGGAGATATACAATCCACCTACTGATTTCAAAGAACAAACAGACATTTCTTGCTGTTGTATTGTGGAGATATACATTCCACCTACTGAATTAAAACATCACCAAACAGACATTTCTTGCTGTTGTATTGTGGAGATGTACATTAAACATACTGATTTAAAAGATCATCAAACAGACATCTCTTGCTGTTGTATTGTGGAGATATACATTCCACCTACTGAATTAAAACATCACCAAACAGACATTTCTTGCTGTTGTTTTGTGGAGATGTACATTACACATACTTATTTAAAAGATCATCAAACAGACATCTCTTGCTTTTGTATTGTGGAGATATACATTCCACCTACTGAATTAAAACATCACCAAACAGACATTTCTTGCTGTTGTATTGTGGAGATGTACATTACACATACTTATTTAAAAGATCATCAAACAGACATCTCTTGCTGTTGTATTGTGGAGATGTACATTAAACATACTGATTTAAAAGAACAGCAAACAGACATCTCCAGCTGTTGTATAGTGCAGATGTGAACTTAACCTTTTATGTACAAATGACATCATCAAACAGACATCTTTTGCTGTTGTAATGTGGAGACTAAATTCCACCTACGTACATATAAAAGAAGAAGTCCAACAAAGAAACACAATCTTACTGTACACGTCCAAGTTATAGTACTGTATCACTGCAAATTCCAAAATCCAAAAAAATTATAATGCAAAAACACAGTAACTATCTGATTTTCAAAGATACAGGTTAAATTGAGCACAGCGTATATTGTATGGCATTATGCTACGATGACTGCTCAAAAAGTGATGGTTTAATTAGAATCATTAAACAGCCACTCAAACTTCTTCAGTTAATGTATGAAACATTTTGATCACATCCTTACACTTGAAATCCATCCCTCGCAAAGCTACACTTAGGGCATACCTCAGTGCTGCTTAACATGCAAAATAATTGCCAGACCTGTTTCTAATTTATTGCATAACACCAGTGGAAGTAAAAAATATACAAATCCCCTGTTCTTTGAAATATTAAAACATTTTTCCATGTCATCAGCATTTAGTACAAGCCATAAAATATGACAATGTCCCTAAATATTGGGAGTTATGGTAATTGTTCTACAGAATGGTCGTAATAATCATTGATAGTTTACCATGTAGCAGATACATATATTCATCCTAACATGCAACCAACATCCCTGAGTACACCAGTTCTCGTGACCCCCTCAAACACAGAATTTAACATAAAAAATAAGCCGTTAATCATGATAAAAATTAGCTGAGTCTGGATAGGGTCTTACAGTCTGTATGATCAGTAGCAGGCTGTTTAATTCTCCAATTGTAGCATACGAATAGTCTTAAAACTCTAAAAATTGATACCGTGGTTTCTGACTGAATAGATAACTTTTGAACATATGTATGAAGTACATTCTATAATTCACAAAGGTCAAATCATTCTTAGATGACTTCACAACACACTGCAAACTCAGTGAATTTTTTTTGAAAATAAAACAATCAACCTCGAACCACTTCAATGAATATAATTTCACAAATCAAAATAGAAAGCTATGGCTATGACAAAATTTTAAAGTTTGTTTACAAGAAGAATTCATGAAATTCCAAATGTGCAACCTAAGTGACCCATCAAAACATGGTCACTGCAACCAATCTTCTCAAACTTCACCAACATTTTCTCCCACATCCACCAAACTGATTGGAAGTACAATTTTCATTTAATACTGACTTTGGTGCTTAGAAAACTACTCATCGTGAAAGTAAAAGTTAGCTTCACACTTTATCACCAAACTGCATTGTCTCTGAATATTCAAAATTGGAAAACAAAGCCTTGGCAACGACTGTCTCATCTCTTTCACTTAGTCAAGAGTCTTTAATAGAAATTTCAATGCTTCATTTTGCTTGAGAGCAACAAAGTCAAATGTGTAAGTGTCTTTTCACAACTTTAAGTCCTTTGAAACTATTTCATCACCAAAAGTTTTTACAAATTTCGAAAGGGTCATAAATACTCTGACGAGACTGTTGTCTAAAATGTCGACAAACTGTAGCTAATATACCAAACCCTGATCAAATGGATATTCTACTGCTTTATATTATTCAGTGCTTCTCGATTTCGTCTAGATCCAGGTCGGCACATTGGAACATATCATCCTCCTCATCCTCGTTGTCAAGGTTACAGTCACTGTCACCGTGGTAACCATCATCCTTGGATATGTTGCGATGGCGGCTACCGCTCGGTCCGTCTTTGGCGGCCACGTCCCTGGTCGGGCTGCAGGTGGGAGTGATCATCACACTACTTGATCCGTTAGATTCACTTTCGGGTGATATCGGCCTCAGTGACTCCTTTATCAAATTGTTATTTGATTCTCCAGGAGATGAAGCTATGGTCTGCAGCCAAATGCATTCTTCTGGGGATCGTTTGCCCACGGCGCTTCTCAGTCCAGATTTCTTGCACTGAGAGAGAACAAATGTGACTTCCATCAAACTATGCCATCAACTAAGATCTGACATGAACATACGAACAATCGGTGCTTGCTATAACCAATAAAACATTACAGTACATTTCCATTAATTCCATATTTTGGTAGCTTTAATAGCAAGAGATAAAAATCAAGTATTTTAGTCCTTCCCCATGGTGTATGTATGGCTGCTGAACTTCTTGACATTAGTCAGTGAAGAATTGTGTCTTGCATATACTCAAGTTTGCCCTTCATTTATCCCAGAATTCAATTGCTTCGTACTGTACTATCACACATAATCTGAAGTCCATCCAACCGTGAAACTTACCCAAATTTGCTTGAACACTTGGATTGAGTGTGTTGCAACGTTCCTTTCACTAAAAGTTGTCGTCTTACTGGATACAATGGCCAAATAGATGGAATATTTAAAAGAGAATACTTCTGTGACTTATTTTGCTGCTTGTATTGATGTTGCAACAAAATTTAATGAAGCTTCAAAGGAGGCTTTCACATCAGTTTACTGACTATTTAAATAAGAGTAAACATCGAAGTTGGTATATGCATCACAAGAGTTCATGCTCCACATTCTAGTTACAATGTTGAGAGAATATCAACATCTCTTCTAAAGCTCCTTTCTCAAAAAAAAAACCAGAAGTACAACAGGATTTGTAATTCCAGGCTGAATTTTATAACTATGCTTACAAGTACATGTGTATAAAAAGGTGGCTCCAAATATCAAGTATGAAGCTTATTCAAGCAATACTTTTGGGGTGGTTGTCATTTCAAGATTTTCAGACTTTGACCTCGTTTGACTTCAAACAAACTTTGACCTTAGAAAAATCTTGGTTTTGTATGGACTAAGCTGGATCCACACTCTACCTACTTATTACTTCCAAGCTGTACTTTTTGAGTTATGTGTTTACAAGGTTTCCGGACCTTGACCACTGTTGACCACTGATGACATTTGACTAGAAAACCATAGGTTTCTTATAATTACTAAGGTGGATAAACATATACTAATCATGAAGTTCATCCAAGCCTCACTTTTGGAGTTGTGTTTACAATGCTTTTCATCTTTGTGGACCTCTAATGACCTTGAACTCTACAGAAAACAATAGGGTTCTTGTACTCAGTAAGGTGTGGATCCACACTGCAAGTGTAAAGTTCATCCATCATGTACTTTTGAGTTATTGTGCAAACAACCCAAGGTTGTACATACACATACGAACACGCATGCCATCAACTTTGCAAACAGTCCGTTTGCTTTCAGTAAGGAATCAGAAACAGTGATATGTGTTTGTTTCTTTGAATTTGGATACACACAAAATTAAGCAAATATGGTAGGAATTTCTAAAAAAGATAAAGGAATCATCACAACCCTGGCAAGAGAAACAATTAGCTCTTTGGATGTTTGAAACCAATTAACATCATATCATACCATTAATGCCTGACTTCTGGTTATCCTTGTCCTGGGAAGAATTCCATCAACCTGTAAGCAAAAAGTAAACTGTCGTAAAATTACAGGAGATTAAGAAGGAACAGTGATGCACTCAAACTAGTGCATACTGTACATGCTGGGCCATTACATATTGCTGTGAGCTAAACAAATAGGATAGATGTTTCAGTGGCTACTAAACAACACTAGGATTGTAGCTTGCTAAGCTTGGCAGGTTTATATGCCTGTGTTCATACTCTGCTATATACTGTATGTTGTGCCATTTCATATTTATTTGAGACTAAGTAGAAAGGATAGATGTTTCAGTGGCAAGCAAACAACACTAGGATTGTAGCTTGGCAGGTTTCTATGCCTGTGTTCATACTCTGCTATATATACTATACGCTGCGCCACTCCATCTTGCTGCACCAAGTTTATATGAGAGCAATTTCAATGGGACAATAACATGAGGATTTCACTTTGAATGGCTGACGCAAACAGCCCTCGGGCTTTTAACATAAAGGAGACATTTGGTACATATATGCTTTGTATTGAAGTGAATTGCTAACTGCCTAGCATCTTGAAAAGTGAGTTAAGAGAACATCGTGTAATACCTGAGTGGTTCCTCACAGTTCATTTAAATGTCAAGTCTAGATTAACTGGAATGAACTTTCAAATGACTTTTTGACTTCTTAAAATCCCAGTCTCATTTTTGAGTAATATTCAGATGGCTTGGTAAAGTTGATGCCCAAGCTCAGTTGCTTTAAATGTTGCCGCCGCATAATCTCAAAAGATTTCAAAGCAAACTGAACCTTTCACAAGACCTATACTCAAGTCTCAGTCTATCTCAAACACTGATAATGTGCTACACCATCTGTTTCATTGCTTTAAGCAATATTAAAATAATCTTCAAGTCAAATAATTAGTGAAAAATAAAAATAGCCTTTGGAGGCAATCTGATAAACTTTGATAGTACTTTAGCCTTAATATTCACTGCTTCCTTGTCCATATTAAGCTAGTTAGTCTGAACAAGCACAACACATCTACTGTATAGCTTCCAAGCTATAAAGTATGCAATACGTGGATACAGTTTGTGAACACTAATATTACAGACAAACATTGCCTATGCAAGCTGAATAATTTCAGTGCCAATATGCTTTCAATGGGCTTATCTGTTGTGTACTGTACATCAACCAACGTTGTATTTATATGGTTTCAATGGACTGAATAATGGACCAAGGCTTGGTCAGAGATGTGATATGTTGTGTATCAACTGACATTGTAATTGTATGGTTTCAATGGACTGAATAATGGACCAAGGCTTGCTCAGAGATGTGATATGTTGTGTATAAATCAACATTGTACTTGTATGGTTTCAATGGACTGAATAATGGACCAAGGCTTGCTCTGAGATGTGATCTGTTGTATATAAATCAACATTGTATTTATATGGTTTCAATGGACTGAATAATGGACAAAGTCCAATGAGGGTAGCCCATGAATATAAGTAAGTTTTTAAGACACTTTCAAAATTGTCTATGGTAGGGGCATTCCTAATGTGGGTGGGAAGAATTGTTCCAGAGTTTGGGGGCTGAAATTTATAGCTTGGGGCCAAACCATGGATGGCTTTGTCACAAGAAATTTACTAATGTCGTGCAATGGTTAACAGGTTATATTGAATAACCCCTCAACATAACACCCAGGTCTCTAATGCCAAGCGGAAAAGATAGTTATGATACCATACTGATCACTCATTATGTGCTCTGCTGTGCCTTGCAAATACAATATTGTTATAATGCTATAAATACATCACTAATCTGCTCCATGTCTAAGTTCAGTTTTGAGTCATTCCTTATCAGCTAGGGAAGACCAGTTCACTGAGATCAAATAATATGGTCTACCTGTATTCCAAAGATGACAGCTTAAATAATGATTGATTTTCTAATCTCAGAGTAGACACTCTCTTTTTTTTCGGCAAGCCCAATTTAACTTTAACTTGACCAAAATAGAAAACTACTGTTACACTTATTATTAGGCCTTAAAAAAAAAAAACCCATCTTCAAAATCAAATATTACTAAAATTGTAGCACTTCAAATAGAAGTTCAATGCCACCACTACCTCATCTATACTGTACCCTAGCCTAAACATACAGACAATATGGCTCTGTTGGATTGAACTGAACAACTACACAATGTTTATTACTACTAGTGAGTCTACTTCAATTATTAATAGAGGCACACATACTGAATATGACTAGAATGAGTTCAGCTAATAAATAGCTGGACGGTAAAAGATACTAATTGATATCTGAGTGCTTGATCCACAGCACCATAAACGAAATAGAAAAGGTTCTAACAATAATCTGATATCCTTTTGGTATCAGATTATACTTCAACATCAAACAATGTCAAACAAGTTCACTTTTATACCCATTGAAGTATAAATTTGCTGGAAATTACTCTTTCAGCTGGAGTTCTCTGTTTCAAATTGCCTACAGTTATTTAACAGACCACTTCCACCACTATATAAACTTGTGTAGGGTTCTTGCACTCAATGTATCTTTATGTATATCTCTATATATAGCTCTCAGATGTGACTAGAAAATATCACATGTGCACACTTCACACATACATGAATTCTTGACATAGTACAAACTACAGAGACTCCTTTCATGTTAAGTAAACAATGAAACTCTAATTAATTGTGAATGAGACTACTTGCGTGTACCTTGGTTATGTATACTACAGTACAGTATGTGTATATATGTATAGTACTGTAGCTTCCTCAAGATCCCTATACAGTACACACAGAATGATAAGTGGGGAAAATTCCATGTTATATTTAATATCATGTACTTTGTGCTCCCTACCACTGCAAAAAATGTCCATGCAGTATATTTTTAAAGTAAACATAAGTCTTCTCATATAGACATTTAAATGCTGGTATTTAAACTTTTAAAATACATCAAGTTGAAAATTGGACAATACCTTTTCATTTCGTCTTGCAATTTCTGCTGGTTTATTTAACCTTGCCTGTGGGTCAACAGAAAAAGAAATGAGATTCACGTGGAGAGCAGGTCTTGTTTATTACAATAGTGAATACAAAGGCCGGACAGTTAATGTGAAAGGTCATGGTGTAACAATACATCAATGGGCAGCAATGTATGATACACCAAGCATACTATATAGCTCATACTTGATCAATGCTGCTCATATTAATGACCATTATAGTATATATCAATACCAGTGACTAAGTTTGCCCACTGCACAACAGTAATAATAATAATAATACTGTCCACTGAAACTGACTATGAATACTGTACAGAGTACAGACTAAACCCACTCAATCTTCTGCAACATGTTTTTTTACTGTACCTTTCAATTACCACCGCTATGGATACTACTGTACCAGGCAGAGATCACGACCGATGTATTATAATACAATACAGTACTACTGCACTAACCTCATACAGTACAACTATATATTATCATATGCATGATCATATGGTATGATGATACAGCAAAACACGTGCATGCTCTGTACATCCCAACACATGCACACACCTGCCATGCCATATGCAGGAAAACCAATTCAATCTGAATTGGATATCTAAAAACCTTTAATCTCTGCCTATAAAATTAGGACTGTTTTCCATGCATACTAAAGCTTCATGTCAGCTCTTTGTTTTATCAGCAGGATTCCAGGATAATTATGTTTTTGCATTAAAAGTGAAATTTTAACAAACATGTGTATATCACAGAAGCACTGAAGATAAGAATTTATTCCACGAAACATTTACAGTAGGTCAAGTTCAAAACTGTCCCAATCTAAGGTCAGAACAATAGAATGGCCACGCAAAACAAGATGTTGTCTATCAGTGGCGTGCGCAAAGGGGGGGGTGAGGAGGGGAGGGGGCCATGGTAAATTTGGGGGGAAATGGTTCAGCTGGGGAGTTTGGTATTCAGCCAAGGAAGATATGAAACACTGCTGCAGGTGCACAGCCTCGCCCACATTTTTTAACCACCTCACACAAAGTATTTCTTAGCAAAACCTTGTGTGTACAGCTACTGTACGTATAGACCTAACTTATAGTATAAACATGCCTAAGAATGCATCACTCGATCTCTTAATTTCTCTCCTTTTTCTGAGGGTGGACCTCCAGACCCCTCCCTACATGGGATCTGGCTTGAATGACACCAAAGCAATATTCCCTTCCTTTATAAATCCTTCACTCCCCTCTGCCCCTTCTCCAAAGTTTCAGGCCCCTACCTAAGTCAGTTGGGTAGAAATTTTGAATTTATTACTAGGTCTTAGCTTAATCTTGTGATAGAGGTACTGATACAGACTAATGTAAAGTCTAAATATGCCTTAGAATGCACCATTTGACATCTATTCCCCTCCCTCCACCTCTCTTACCCCCTCGCCCTACCCCTCCACCTCTCTTACCCCTTCACCCTCCCCCTCCACCTCTCTTACCCCCTTTCCCTCCCTTCCCACCCCTCCAGTTCACAACTTCAACAACAGTAATAATACCTCAAAACCAACAAGCTGTATACCCCAAAAACTCACTTGTTTTGGTATTGACCAATGATAACACCAGCCTGTCTCCTATACATATTTACTCTATTCTACAAAGCTATAAATAACAACTTGTAACACTCCTGCACTGGGCACCCAAAATATGCAAATTATTACCAGGATAAGACAAATATCACAAACCTCAACATGATTATATATGCCAAATGTACAAATTAATATCTAGTTTCTTGTATTTTTAAATTAAATCAATTTTCAATATGTTGCTTTTCCAAGAATCCAATAGGACATTTAATACCTTGAGTGGCACT
The DNA here is from genome assembly GCA_000934455.1 of Apostichopus parvimensis. NCBI lineage: Eukaryota > Metazoa > Echinodermata > Holothuroidea > Aspidochirotida > Stichopodidae > Apostichopus > Apostichopus parvimensis. Next base: position 20,581 of record KN884451.1, read on the forward strand.
TCAGTGGCTAGATCTCCATGACAACTGTCAGCAGAATTAAGAGTCATTACAACTGATACAAAACAATACAAGACCTATAGTATTATGAAAGGGTTGTATGAGGGTCAAAAAGCAAACCACACTAAATTGGATTACATTATCAACGTACAAAGTTGACTGTGTGTCATCCATGCATGGCAATTTCAATAGACAAGAATGTTTCTTAGTCTCCTATAATACATATTCTGCCTTCAGTCTTCCAAAAAAAAAAAAGCTCTAGATATTGCAATAAATTAACAAAGACTTTCAAATGGAGCACATGTGGCTCCAAGATATCATAGTGGCGGAGCGTCCATAGAGTCAGGGGGGGCGGATGCCCCCCTGACGGACTCAAATGGACTGCTGGCGCCCTTTTCAGCTTTTTACCACTTTTTACTTATTCGCGATTATTTACTTTTTCATTGCGCTATCAATTACCTATTGACATTTGTCACATTTTGTTGGCGATGACACTTAAGGCCAGGAAAGGGGTAATTTCCGGCGATCTAGGAAGTATCTTTACTAAAAATATTTATGTACGCTCCGCGCCAACCTGTGGTGGCGCTCCGCGCCAACCTGTGGTGGTGCTCCGCTTAGATAGTGTCGAAAGCCCCCTACAGACCATTCCCCCCCCCCCCCCTTGACCAATACCCCTAGCTCCGCCACTGATATCATACATGGACTTGATCAAGTCTTCAGCCTTGTTTGTGATGGATTATATATAACATCTGTGTTATCCTTCCCAAGTCCCAAAATGGAATAACATTTTTCTTCTTAGCAGTTTGGAGAAATTGTTAATGACAGATTTTATCTCTATCTAATAGATCAATAAATGACGGCTGGGTTTGTGTCTCCATTTTCAGGTGCACGATTTCGGAAACTTATGATAGAAAGTAATACATACTATTAATTTTTTGTTCATGGACAACTATTCATATGCAAATGTGCAATCTTTAGGCCTTGTACTCAATTAACTGCCTGATCCTGTCAATTGTCTATAAAGTTTAATTGACAGTGCAAACTCCCTGATATCCAAATACAAAGTCTATAAACCAGTAACAGTCTAGTACTTAGTTCCAACTGTACCTTTCTGGTGATTCCATCAGGTTTGCCAACTACCTGTATAATACTGCCAAACTAAACAAGTAGCAGTACAGGTTACAGTACTGTACAATGCATATAATCACTAAACTAAATTGCCTGAAGGCTGAGTGTGTACACAAAGCTAAGTTATTTACCATGAAGAACACAACATCATGCACTGTAGTGTAGGCTGAACATTGCAAGAACACTAACATTAACAACAGCCTACTGCAGTGTCTCATACCCTAAATAGTGCAAGTAGAGACATCAGGATGCAGAGGTATATTAAGTCTCTATATAATGGAGTTGGTAAAGCAAAATGCATGCATATAATCAGATATAGTAACGGTGTAGCTTATCAAAAACCATTATGGTAACATCGCAAGGAGGGTTCTGATGCCAGTATAGTGGAACTTGTACTCGCAATACAAAAGTTCACAGTGCAACTACTGTACCTACCTACAGTACACACCTTTCATATCTGACAATTAGTTTGAAAACTTATAAAATTATAATCTGGTTATAGACGAACCTTAAAATTATCAATGAATGAAATTTTTAAGATTGTTTTGATGGGTATTCCAAAACTTACTGATTTGGATATTTACCAGTGACAAGCTTACCTGTCTCCCCACAACCTTAGCGCTCTCGTTTTACTGTGCCTTGAATAAACTGGTAACCTTTTAACACTGTGCGCCCTCTATGAATGGCCCCTCTGGTCAATGCCCTTCCTTCTTATTCTACCACCCAAAGTGCCTACATCGTTCGTTTTTTGTGTGGATTAATTTTTAACTTAATTCGATCGGGAAGATTCCTTAGGACCTTTGTTTGCCTTTACGGGAGACAGGAGTAATATTCCTATTCGTGTGCAGCCCGATAAGTACTTTGGGTGGTAGAATGAGAAGGAAGTGCATTGACCGGAGGTGCCGGTCATAGAATGCGCACAGTGTTAAAAGGTTACCAGTTCATTCTAGGCACGGTAGAACGAGAGTGCTAAGGTTGTGGGGAGAGATATAAGCGAGGAACAAAAATGTCTAATAACTGTCTTCTAGGGAGTTCTTCATCACAAAGATCTCTCATAAGACTATAAATCATATTTATCTTAAGCCAGCACTTAGCCACACTTGTACTGAGTGATAATCACTGACTTCAGTGTCTCATATGATGAGGGAATACCAACTTTCCATGGGCACAACTAATGTGAGTATGTGACCTAACCTGGGAGAGCCATCTTCTGCCAATGATAAAACAGCCTTCCTTCAAAGGAATGAATATCTCTCCTTGAGGAAACGTCACATAGTAATTGTGATGTTCAGCTATTAAAGAAATGATGTAGGGTTCTTGTCCTCCCTACACAGAAGTACATAACACATATCAAGTTCACCCAAGCTTTGGGTTTGGAGTAATCCTGTTTACAAGGTTCTCAGACGTTCGACCTCTGCTGAACCTCAATGCCCCTTGACATCTCTTAAATGAATAATCCAATGGCAGAAAATGTCACACAAGTTTACCTTAAAAAGAAAATATATTCCACGTTAATTGTATACCCCCATCTCAATATCTTGTTCTTAATTTGAGGTGTACGGTTGATTGAATGTACTGTAACCTATTTTGACTGGCTAAACCCTTGATTCTCATGTTGCTCACAGTGGGGGGGGGGGGGTGATGTCATCACTGCGGTTGTTTCAATCTGTAGCCATGAATGTTCTCAGTATTTATAATTTCATCAAAAGAGCAAAGTCTGTTTCGAAGAAATAATATTTGGCATCGACACCAGACATGATATTAACTTGGCAACAGCTCCATGGAAAGAGACTGAGCAATACAACATCGCAAATGGTCTCATCAGCAAATAATGTTGCACTTGTCAATCTAAATTTAACACTACCAACAAACTCTTATACTGTCAGTACATGAGGAGGAGATGTCACTAAAGACTCACAGCTGTTAGTAACTTAAAAATTTGCGATTAAATTAGTTATTTGATCTCAATATGAACTCGCACATACAGTATATGAGTTTTAAACTCATGTTTATGCAAGTTCTATTTGGTGATAAACAATCTGTCATTGAATTAGATTCTCAGATTTTGATCATTTTACATTTGAATATTTTCATCACAATACAAACACATCAGTACTGATTTTATCAGTTGTTTTTTCATTCAAACTTGAATTCCAAGAGGTTTCTGCAACCACAGCAACTCCCCTCTCACTGCTCATGTGTTAAATGACTTTAAGCCTAGGTAACCTTTACTGCAATACTCGATACTAGCAAAAGATGCCATGTTGACACCACTTAGTACTGACCCATGCTCAGACTCCATATCTGTGAAACACCCTGGATTCCTGGGCCTAATTTGATTATGGAGGCTTCAGTGAAACTCACATAGTATATTACTTAAATTGCCTAGTGACAGACACATCATTCAAAGTCATCCAGAAACGGTGGTTATGGCTGAACCTCCAAAAAGCGGACACACTCACTTTTTATCCAATTAATTCCTCCTCTCTTTCCGCAAGTGTGGTTGCAGTAATGAGATATGCAACGATCTAGGTCTTGGTTAGAGCATCTCCACAACTCAAAGCTTCTTCGGTATCACTACATGCTATATTATAGATAGTGTACTACCATACTATTTACAGTGGGATTTAGTAGCATATTGTATTTTCAAAAGACAACTTAAAACATTTCTGTTTGATTCCTAGTTTCTTTTTTTTTTTCCCTTGGTTTCCTTTGTCTCTTTCCTACTTTGCAAATCGCTTTGAAACATTGTATTAAGCGCTATATAAGTGTAATTTATTATTATTATTATAAGAACTAAGAAAGATACACAACTCCAGATTTCAAAATGAAAACTCAGTTTAGGAGGTTAGAAAACTTGGGTCTTCTACACAAGCATTAAACAAGGTTCACAATTAAAGCCTGATCATCACAGGTATAAATAAGAGAGTCATTGTAAAACATCCAAAAATGGGTTTGGACATTGTAATATGCTCGTCAAATGACAACAAATTCCAATTGCTAGAGACAGGCACAAAGCCAATTTATGCTTCCAGAGTTTGGGAGACAAACTGATTCCAAAATAAAGTACATACATAGCACTACAAGACTCATCTTTTGCTTATTACCAAGATTGGGTACAAAATCATTAAACGACCTGTTATCAGAATATCAGACACTTTGGACTAATCGGATAATAGTCATTGATGGAAGATTGAGAAACATGATAAAAGCAACCATGAAAACCTAAGAACAATTATTCATTATAAAGATATTTAAATCTATCTTCGTTGGTAAAATGCATGACAATCGTAAGACAATTGTAGTTAATATGTTAGAAATGCTGTGTCGCAAGACTACTCAAAACAAAGAAAAGTGTAACAGACTTGGTCATGTTTCACTGTTATACATACCCCTGGCTGACAGACTAAATTAGACCAAATTAGACAAATATCCAGGGAACAGATATTCCAATGAACATCCCAATCCAACTGTATCAGTTACTGTACTCCAAACCTTCTCAACCAAAACCAGGTTTGAATATTTATGAGTGATGAACTTCACTGCCTCTTTACAACCTTAGAACTTTCATTCTCGATAACAATGCTAAAATAGTTGATTACTTCCATTTTAGCAATGTCCACCATATGCCAATGATCAGGTCTATTTCAAAGCACCATGTACTGTACCATCAACCAATGATCATATCTATTTCATAGCGCCATGTACTGTACCGTCAAAACCAATGATCAGGTCTATTTCATAGCACTCTGTAGTCTGTACCATCAACCAACAAATACTACTTACTTCTACAGGTAAACCTGCCATGACAGTATTGTACAGTAGATGGTCTTGAAATGCTGACTACTTTCGCAAAGATTTTTAGGATAGATCTTGTTTGGAATGAATGCCAAAATTAACAATATTATAGTCAAAGTTGTTTACATATAGCAATGACAGTAGCTGCAAATATGCTTTAGCCAACTGTGAATATATTCACTGAGAGACATTGTTGGCAATGATACAATGAATGGACATTTTGTAACTCAATTCGACCTTTTTTAATCAGTGACGTGCATGATTTTTATTAATGATGTTGATACAATACATGTTGATAATTCACTTAATATGATCAAATTTGCTGATCATGACAGACAGTAGCATGGGGAACAAGCACAATAATATTCTGTTTTAGTCATTCAGGAAAACAAGTTTATATCTAATGCAGCAATATAAGAGCTGCTGGTTAGTTATCATCAATCTGTGTACTTCATATACATACATATCTATGTCAGTATTGATTTTAAGCCAACAGCATGAGGCCTGAAGAGACTCTTGGGTATAAACAGGCTATCAATAATAATGGGGATCACCAAAAGGTTTCCAGAATTACCAAGTGAAGAGACGCTCCTCACTTTATCAGCTCTTAGTCACTTAATAACCAGAAAGCCAGTTGGCTCTGTGAGTCCTTGCCATACAATGTTCTCAAAATTCAAAATTACTATCTGACTAATGTCTGATCAAGTGAGTTAAATTTGTCTAAGAATTAAGTGAGAACCAGAAAAGATCAGATATTTCCAGCTCTATACGTTTAGCACGCCTTTGTTGGTATCAACCATTCACTGGTAAGGATTTTACAGTATAGAAGTATTATTCCAAAAGCTTGTTTGTGTTTTACTATATACTGGGTTTTTATGAACAGTACCATTTCTCTCAATGTGGTGGTGAAAACCAACCTTAAAGGGTGTGAAGACTCGCGCAAAAAGAAACGTCATTAGACGGTAATCTGACCTAGTTTCGAATGAGGTGTAACAGAAGTGTTAGACACCACCATCGAACCCAGAAAATACACACACAGCTTGCTACCGTAGGTAATTAGACCAGGGAGTTGTTCCATAACAACTCCCTGATTAGACCCTAGTGTACAGTCAGTACATACAGCTGCGGTCAATACCCACAGCACAGTGAACAAACAATACAGCGATGGACATCTCAGGTCCGGCTATAGATAACAAGGTACCACGTTTCATTATTGTCTGCATTATGTAGCGACACAAACAAAACATCACTTGCAAGCAACGGAAAGTTAACTTTTTCAGATGGCCGCACGCGGTTTGGGGCGAGTCATCAATTGATGCCTTTAATCACCTCTTTAGGAAGGAGCACAGTGGGCAATGCATTCAGGGGGGTCTGTATGCTGTAAGCTTGTACTAGAAGAATGCAACAATAAAAAGGCTGTGTTAATATTCAAAGACAGGAAATATGGATTATTATTAGGTTATAAATTGATCATGTTTGTGTTTTCCTTTTATGCAATGCTCTTTTTAACTGAACGATTGTTGACCAGTTGGTGCTTCAATTTAAACTTGGGTGCATAATCTCAGCCAAAATATTTTCTTAATTATTCTTACATATTTTCAGAAAATTGATCAAATCAGAGCGTAAAGGAAGTCAGGACATTGTCAAAAACTATTAACAAAATCAAGGAAATATGTACTACACTTTTGTTCTGTTAGTCACGTTCAGCCTCTAATGTGAGAACTGAAAGCATTTGGGTATTGATAGTATATTTCATGCATGAGCTGTCCGAAAATCCTGAAATTTAACAGAAATGCAATCGTAAAACGGGAAGGAAGATCTGGAACATGGGGTAGTCCTTGGACTATTAAACACTCTGAATATTCATATCCTATCATGATTGACAGCACTTAAAGATGCAAGCTCTCTGGATAGACAGCAACACAAACAGGTCTCCTTCGTGTAAAGGTGGTTGTACTTCAGTCGCCACTATTGTTCTAAGGAAATGCTATAGGTTCAGACATTTCCTCATGTAACAAGCAGGGAATGTAACAAAGACTTGTATGTACTTACATTGTTAAAGTCCTTGGGTATAGTGGGTCTGTTTATAATTAGCACTGTAGACTGTACAAATCTGCTGACAGTTTTTTTGCGAAAAAGCTTAATTCACTGCTTTGAACTATTTTTAACTGCGGACATGCCACTGTCCACATTTTCAAGAATATATACGAAAGGTAGAACTCGCTTTTGTACAGTCATATTTTTACAATTCCTTTGATAATTTTTGGGATTTGCCTATCAAGTGAAATTCATTATTGCTGGTCATCTAATACCATTGGCATTACCTTCAAATACTGTAAATTAACTAGAATAATGATTACTTCGTCGTAACACAGACTTAACGTATTCATTATTCAGTATATGCAGCCTGGTCAGTCTGCCAAACTTCACTGGCCCTCCTAGCATTAGTAACTTAGCTGTACATAAGCTCATATATTAAGGATTTACACCAGTACTTCAGGCAAATGCTCATCAGAAAGATCAGCCTGACCTTTGCCAGTCTTGATCTTAAATGTCATTACCAATTGTGTATTGAGTGTTGTTTCATACTGTACTAGTAATGCATTCTTAATATGACTGAATTTAAATAAAAATATGAAAGATTTGTGGGTTTTTATTCAATTCATTTATTAATATTTTAGAATTTTTACGTTTGCAGTAAGACTGCACATAATGTTACAATATACACAATGTTTGGCCTACACTACATGTTGCACATGTATGTTACACAAAGCTTTTTTCTTAAAATTTGTTCTTGTCCCACGGTGATGCCATGAGAATGCAAATTTAAACGTCTCATATATCTGTCTTACTTCACATGATTGAGAGTAATTTAAAGTCTGACTTGATGAGCCAAAGATCTACAGTAGAACAGAAGATGGACCTTTACTTCGTTGTTTTGCTATTTTCACACGGACATGTTGTTTCTTTACATGAGAAGGGTTGTATACATGTATACTCCAAAACTTACTGGTTTGGATAATTATGAGCGAGGAGCTTACCTGTCTCCCCACAACCTTATAAACCTTACCAAAAAAAAACCCTTTTTAAGTAAAAAAGGGATACTTATCGGGCTATGACGCTTGGTAAACACTTCAGAATCCAAGATAGGGAAAAACTAAGATCCTTGGTTACAGTTTCGTAGGAAAAACGATCAGGGAAAAACCAGACGAAAACGCACGATGCTGGCACTTTGGATGGTAGAATGAGAAGGAAGGGCATTGACCGGGGGAAGCCGGTCAAAGAGGGCGCACAGTGTTAAAAGGTTACCAGTTTATTCTAGGCACGGTAGAACAAGAATGCTAAGGCTGTGGGGAGACACGTAAGCTAGGAGCGAAGAAAATTCCTTAAAGTTATAAACTTTGTTTCCAAATTCGCATTAGAATCAGAGCTCCCAAAATAAAGCCAAAGTTAATGATTAACTAAGTTGCAAGCTGTGTGTCAGAAATCCATTAGCTTGTAGTGGTTGTCATGGCAATGAATTTAGCTGTTTTGTATACTGCATTTAATCTTCCCTTCTAATGGTAAACATATCTTGACGACTATGGGCAAACAGTTGCTAACTGCTAAAAGAAGTACTTTGCCTTGTCTTCACCATGCAATCACTATTTATTGTCCAAATATTGTTCTATCACTAGGCTACTACAATCAATGTTTCTTTAATGGTCACTTAACCTTGTACTTGATTGCACTACAATGTACATGGGAGTACTGAGAACACTGTAATACTGCCAATATACTGACCTTGTTGCTTTTGCAAGCAGTTGTAAACTCAGGCACTCACAACTGGAAATGAAACCGAGCAGAATCAAAATCATGGAAATCAATGAACTTGAACACAAAACAGTTTTCACCATCTACCTTTATTATCTAGAGTTGAATAAACCCAATTGTTCATACTAAACCGTGTGGTAGATTGCATGTATATACAGCTTAAATGCAGGGAACTAGTCCCTGAACAAGATCTATTCATGAACAAGGAATAAATTCCCAGACTGAAAGCCACAAGGCAGTGTAAAATGGAAGAGTTTGGCTACATGAAATTTATTTGAAACTGCAATACATATATAAGGAAACAGTATGGCTGAATTTGGAGTTACAAGCAGACACAGGAATAGAACAGATGTGCATGAAAGAGCCAAATGGCAGCATTTGGGACAAATGTACCATGTACAAATACATGAGTAGCTAGTACTGTATATATATATATAGGTTACAACCTGAAGTAGCTAATTTGGATAAAAGAAAGAAGCACTAGAGAATTGAAGAAATATATTTGTGTACTATTTCATCCTTCACATTGACATAATGAACTAGAGCAAAAAAAACATGTCCAATCTCATTTTGCAAAGTGAAAGGGATATATTCCATCAACATACAGTATATATAGCTTTACAGCAATGCTGAAATCCTTTCTGGTGAAAATCAGGGAAAGTCAAATGTGTAAATTCTGAATGGTAGAGAAGGATGAGGGCATTGATCTAAGAGATGGTCATTTGGGGGGGGGGGGGTCACAGTGTACAATTCAATCAAGTCTTGCATGAGCACAGCTACTGCTGCCCCCCACATTTTTATGACACTATCGCTGGTACAGTAATACGCTGTGTCATTCTTTGCATCCATGTTTATTTGTGTCTGCAACACCATTTCTGATGTTGGGTAGCATTGCCAAAAATGACAGTAGCAACATCAATTGTGAATGTAGCAACATCCCTTGTTTGGAATCCTCAGTTTGATGTAGTACTTTAATCCCTTGTTTGGCACCCTATGTTTAATGTAGTACTGTAGCATCCTGTTTGATGTACATAGTACTGTAGCATCCTGTTTAGTAGTATCTTCTGATTAGGGTAGTGGTACATTCTGTTTAGGGTAGTGGTACATTCTGATTAGGGTAGTGGTACCTTCTGTTTAGGGTAGTGGTACCTTCTGTTAGTAGTACCTTCTGTTTAGGGAAGTGGTACATTCTGTTTAGGGTAGTGGTACCTTCTGTTAGTAGTACCTTCTGTTTAGGGAAGTGGTACATTCTGTTAGTAGTACCTTCTGTTTAGGGAAGTGGTACATTCTGATTAGGGTAGTGGTACCTTCTGTTTAGGATAGCAATGCCACCTGTAGTCCTTTTGTTTTCCAATCGATGGAAGGTGCCAATCCCAATCAACCTTACCATGTCAGGAATTTCACACCTCATAAAGTATTACATTGATGACAGACCTGGGAGCTACCCTGGCTTTCACACCTTCACAACAAGCTGCCAGCCGTAAGGCAGCTCCAGAGTAAGTAGAGTGGTTTTGCTTAGGAATATACCCTCGTGCCATCCATATGTATTGATGGATACATTTTTCTGTTACAATTAACACCAGTTCGATAACAGTCCACAATAGCAAGTAGCTGTTATTATTATGTTCAGTTTCAACTTACTAAAAGGAACTTGTTGAATCTATTTGTGTAAACCCTGGTTCATCACGCCATGATCCATTTGAGTCAAACAAGGCAAGACGTCAACAGAAGCAGTCAAGCACAGATACTGATTTGATAGAAGATATACTTCATTTAGTAACCTAACATAACTGCTATTGAAGCCTTTTTGTAATTCTTGTGCAAACTCAGCTCTGATTTAACCATCCTTATACAATTCCCTACCTTTTTAAGCAGCCTCCAAACCATTGTGCTGGATACAGTATAAAGATCACATGTCTAACCCAGCTGGGCCAGCATTTGTTACAAATGTAAAATTCTGCTTCCTGGATACAAGGCTTTTAGCACGGATGTAATTTCTTTAGATTGCTTGTGACCTATGGTCGCAATCCCAGATACACACTTACAACTAGGCATTTGCAAACTGCGACAAAGCATCTATATTTAGTTAACATAACCCCCTCCTTTCTCCCCCCCCCCCCCCACCCCCACAAAAAGAAATCTGGGCAGCAATCATGCACTTTGAATAGGTTACAGAGAAACTTCTCATATCTGAACAAAAATTCCAACAGAAAATACCACAATATACCACCTTCACCAACAAAAACGACCATTCCAGACCCTACCTCCCCCCCCCCCCCCACACACACAGACACACACATCTCCCAAAACATCAGCAAGCTACAGAACTTACTTGCAATGTGAGGTGTCAATTTCACTCAAATTGCCCTTGCCCAAACTTTTGCCTCAATTTCATGCTTGGCACTTTGCTGACCTAAAAAGACCTCTCTCTGTATCAATTGAAGTTCTTGGGCAGTTCCTCAGAATTCAAATTTACTGTTTAATTCCATCATTGTGTTGTTCTTAAAAGACTACAAGACTTCATTAACAGAAAACCTCTTGAATCTTATTAAAGAGGGCCAAGTGCATTTGGGGCTCATCCAAACTATGCATGTTGAGTAACCCTCGTTACTTTTTTACCACCTAATGATTCATTTTATGAAATAACTTGAAACTACTAATTAGTAACAATCAACTTTTGCAGTACTTGCACAATACCAGAATCTGAAGTTTAAACTATCAGATGTGTTTTAATACATGTTGTCAGGCTGTGCATGTTCTGTGCTGATCAACATGAGCTGTGATAATTCAGTATAAGCTTTAAAGCAATGAGTATTAGGTAACACTGCACTATATCTCAGCCTCCAGATCACGTTATTAAAGATACTACAAGCCTTGGGTGTTTGCAATAGCTGAAATTGTTAGAGCAAAATCAATACACTATCATGCTCTTAACAATAGCCTATCCAAGTCATTAGACTATAGTCTACTTCAAAATGGCTTTACTTTGATACACAACCCCATGACAATAGGAACAATGAGATGGTCTTAGCATGAAGCAGCACTTTATTCACATACAACACAGCTTTTCAATATGTGCTGACACATAAATGATAGGTTCCCAAATGCTGCAATGCAGGTTTCACATACACCCCAAGTAGATCAACTTCTTGAGTAATAATAAAAACAAAAGATGTACATGGTAACACAAAAATATTTGCTTTATTTACTGTATTTTTGATCTTTGACCAATCACTCACATCTTTGATATCCACAGTTGCAGGTTAAAATGATATATCATATTTTAGGTCATTATGTATTTAATACAGAGCCTGTACAGTTCAACACTTGGCCACACAGACTAAAGACTGGTTGTAATGCAGATCTTTTTCCTGGATACATGTACAAGGGAGCCACCATACATCCAACAGATATTTTTGCTACTGATTTAATTGGCATATACATGCAGTCCACTACCACTCTGTGTCCACAGAGATTCAGTTTTGACAAGTAGAAAACACCAGAGGTAAAACACCAGAGGTACTGTAGTTTAAGTACAACAGTATAAATGAGTGGACTCATAGTGATATTGTGTATGGTATTGATAATCAGGGAAACTGACCGATTAGTAGAAAGTCTGCTTTCCTTGTACCTGGACTAAATGTATTACAACATCGGACCTTACCTCATAAACTACACTAAATCGTGAATTATATCATTTATAATGTATTTAAATGCCTCTCACCTCTGCCATCTTGTAAAAATCTAGTTTTGGTCTAGCCTCTTCATTCCGCCGCCTCTTCTTCCCGCCTCCGCCGTGTCTCGACACCGGCACGCAAGGTTGCGACTTGCATCTTTGGACCACCTTTTGATTTCTCAATTCCATGTCGTGGAGAGTGTCCGACCTGCTACTGGAGACGGAGGTGACCGATCCGGAACTCTCGGACATACGATCTCGATCATCCACGGACGAGAAAGCATACATAGTCCTCGGTAGACTCACGGGCCGGAAAGAATTGAACCTCTCTAGCCAGAACGGAGGATTGGTACTGCCGTCCCACGACGTTGCCGACACTGGCCTCGGTACAGGCGAATCCGGGGGAGTGGAATATTCTGAAATGTTTGAAGATGTTGCACCCGCATTTTGACTTGAAGGAATGTGGCTGGAAAGTCTGTGGTAATTAAAACAAGCAGTCTTTGAGAGGGGGGAATGCCCCTGATACCCATCCAGTTTTGATCTCGTGTGGACTGGTCTCCAATGCTTTGTCGCCCGTGGTTTAAACCGGCTGCTGGCTCTACTCCTCTCTGTTACCTCCCCAGCTGACATTGACCTGCAGTGTCTCTTCTTGGGAGGTGCAGAAGGAGGGGTGGCTGAGAGGACTCTGCCGCCATCTCGGCTGTCAGCGACGTCACTCCGACGAAAACAGCATGCTGCTGAACCCGCTGTGTGAGATCTACTCCTTGGTCGCTCTTCAGGAGAGATATCATTGACTGTTACCGATGGGGGGGCATCAAAGATGGTCCTACTCCCTGGGGAAAATAAACCAGAAATCAAACAGGTTTTAAATGTTCCTTAATTTTGAACTAGAATATATTTTACATTTAAACATTGTACGAGATGTTCAGGTTGTGATCATTGGTAACAGCCGGGTTGTTGCACCAATGTGCGGACCTATTCTATGCATCACAAATGAAGTTTATCAAAGCTTTACTGTGAGAGTTTACATATATTTATTTATATATATAAATATATATTTATATAATATATCATATATTTACAATGTTATCAGACTGCTACCTGTTGACCTTTGGCCTCAACAAACAACAAGATCGTTCTTGTTCGTTCAGTTTTGCATAGCGCATTCTTAATATGAATGATTATTATGAATGAATATGAAGACTTGTTTTCTTTTTCTTCTTTTGTTAAATTCTTACTACTATTCATTTGCAGTCAGACTGCACTATATTACCTTATGCCTGCGAAAGTTGGCCTCAATGTTTCACATCTTAAACAAACCATTATTCTTCATTGTATTGCACATATGCATCCTGAAAATCGGTGCAACACTAATTATTGCGGAAAATAGAAAAGAAAACATGCTTTGACAGCTTCTTTATAGTAGTAAATATCCCAACATTCCAATCCATGACCACAGAACACATTATACTATGTTAGTGTTGCTACATCAGCATCACATGAATAACAACACGTTAACTCAAATTTGTAAAAAGCTTTAAAGCAAAACATAAATGAAATGGTTATTTGGTTAGCAACTTTCTGAACCAGAATGAATGCTTGACTTAACCAGTGTGAAGAGACACTATGCACCAATTGAACAGTCATGGTAGGATGAGTTAGTTAGGTTGTCTACATTAGAAGGGGTAAAAGGTACATGAACTACTTGCATGTTGCCAATTTCAATCATCATCAGCCAAGTTCATTCTGTCAAGTTCTCATGGGGAGACTATTATTTGTGATCACTGGACTAAAAAACATTCACAGCTAGAGCGAGCAGTATAACAACCTTTATATCCAGCATTACCCGCCTCTGTATGATTAACTGCTGGGCTAACTAATAATACAGTTATTTCCCATCATGCACAGCTAGTGCATCCTAACAACCTACCATGTCCAAATTTACAAGTTTCTGAAAAAGTGATTGCTAGACTGACTAATAATAATTTCTCATCATGCACAGCTACTTCAGCCTAGCAACCTCTCATGTCCAGCATTACCAGTGTCTGAAACAGTGATTGCTACTGTAGACTGACTAATTATATCAATTTCTATCGTGCATGGCTAGTGTAGCCTAACAACTGTTCATGACCAGCATTTCCGGTCTCTGAAACAGCGATTGCTAGACTGACTTATAATAATTTCCAATTCATGCACAGCTACTTCAGCTTAGCAACCTCTCATGTCCAGCATTACCAGTCTCAGAAACAGTGATTGCTGGACTGATTTATAATAATTTCCCATCATGCACAGCTACTTCAACATAGCAACCTCTCATGACCAGCATTACCAGTCTCTGAAACAGTGATTGCTAGACTGACTAATAACGATTTCCCATCATGCACAGCTACTTCAGCTTAGCAACCTCTCATGTCCAGCATTACCAGTCTCGGAAACAGTGATTGCTGGACTGACTATAGTAATTTCACATCATGCATCTCTAGTGCAGAATTACTACCTCTCATGTCCAGCATTACCAGTCTCTCAAACAGTGATTGCTGGACTGACTTATAATAATTTCCCATCATGCATCTCTAGTGCAGAATTACTACCTCACATTTCCAGTATTACCAGGCTCTAAGGCAGTACCATCAATCACTGTCAAGGAAGCCTGTTCCAATTACTCTTATCCAAACAAAGTTCAGCCATCTCACAAACTGTGGCCATCTCTCAAAGGTAAACATTTGTTGACATTCTGAAATAAATGGTCCATTTTTACACTGTGCATTCACACGCAGGCTGAGTTTAAGCTGCATCATGATCAAAAGGAAGCTCTCCCCTTTATTTCCTTCATATAGGAACTGGCATAACATAGACGACCTCTAAAACACATCAAAGTATATTTGCATTGTTGGTTACATTAAGTAAACTAGCGTTCAGTTCAAATTAACTTTCCAGAGCAATTGATGAAAAGGTAGCAAAATGATTAATAATAATTAATAATAATTATTCTTATATAGCGCAGAATCCAACAAAAGTCGCTCAATGCGCTTTACAGGTAAAGATAAAAAAAAAAAGCAGAAAAAATCTAATAACAATGTGAACAAATATGAGTTTTACAATGTTTTAACTGATCAAGTGAGTCCAGAGAACTAAGATCTACTGCAAGGGAGTTCCACAAACAGTGGTTAGCACGTTGAAAGCTGTGATCCCCCTATCATTTTCAAAGGAGACACAGGAACAATAAGCTGATTAAGATGTTGTGATCTAGATGGCCTGTGTTTAGTTTGTTTAGATATCACATAAGTAACTTGGGATATTAAATTTAACAACAGGAAGGCCAAAATAAGAATTTTATTATCTAGATGCATAGATTTACAGTTGACCATGGGATAATGGCAGTATATTTTTTTGCTCTGTGAACAACTCAAGCAGCCTTGTTCTGAATCTTTTGCAGTCTAGATAATTGGGTAGAAGTTGCGCTAGCTAGTAAAGAATTTCTGTAATCAAGCCTACTGGAGATTACTGCGTGAAGAAGTTTTTCAGTTGCAGACTTGGTAGCCACTTCCCAGCAAACAAAAGCCTTATAAACAACCCCAACTGCTGGATATTCAAGGTAACAATAACTGCTTTGACATTATTGATTCTTATTATTTCCACACAAGGAAATGATCAAGCTTAATTATGAGCTACATATAAAAATAGACTGATATATCTTTATTGTAATTAGAGACATTCTCTTGCAATACTTAATAGACAATCTACACTTAAGTTACTTACAGTAACATCAATACCACAATGGCATCTATAGATCTCTTTCCCAAAGTTAGTATGTTTCACAAAATGGGGAATCTTTCAATTTCAATGGTTAACATTGCAGGTCTCCTAATACATATGACATATAATATATATACAGTAAGATGCTAGTAAGCTATAGAGCATACAGCACATTGATGCATCAGCAATCCACTGAGCAATACGACTGCCTGCATTACTGTACAGGGTATGTCCCTTCCTGCTTACTGTCTACAATAAGTACTGTACTACACTATGATGCAGTGTGGGGAGGAAGTATACAATTTTAAATATTTTAATATTTAATGTCTTGCAGAATATTATTGCTGGTGGCAAAGGTAACCATGGCCTTGCTGTCTATAGACCTGCAAAACCTGTTTATTTAAAAGAGTATATTTCACATTGTTGGGTAATGATGACAAGCAGAAGCAACTTTGAAGATGTGGCACTAAACACCTGCTCCCAAGACCCTGTCTAGTATATCAATTTTTGGAATTCTCAAAAATTTGGGTGTGTGTCACCCTGCACTGACCCTCTCCATATTGTGTTCCAAGGCTTCAGCCAAAATTGAGGTGTACATGTGTAGGAATTCAAATTTGCGTCAGGGGATTCAAATTTACTGTAAACGTGTACAGATCACCCCAACAAACTGGCAGATTTGGGAAAAGATATGGAGAATGGAACAAAAACCTACTAATACAAGATATAACAATATATATGTAACAAAAACATTTGTTGGCTTTACACGTCAACTCTACAATAACAGTAACTTAGTTATTGCTACAGGCAACACTGGCATAAGCATATTTGATAAATTTATGTCCCAAAAATGAAACGGATTGTGTCTACATTCATGATGCAGGTCAAAACATACTCATGGACCACTTCTGATTGCAATGTAGAGAAAATTAGAAATCAAAGTTTAGCCAGGAGATTTAGCACATAAATTCAAGAGTGTGAGATTGCCTTAAAAGCCAGAAAACTCCAGGGAAAACTGGAAGATTGGTCGTCTGGTTCTTTGAGTAATCCTGTTCCCAGCTTATTTTTTTTCCTGTTAATTCCCCCTGGTATCATATGAAGTAGGTAGTCCTTGTACAAGTAGAGCTAATATTGTGGTATCATGTTTTCATAGTCTATACTAACCCTGCAGATGTTTAGGCAATGTGTGTAACAGTGTGTAACAGTTACATGCAGTGTGTAACAGTTACATACAGTGTGTAACAGTAACAGCAATGTGTGTAACAGTTACATAGTCAGTAAACTTGCAGGTTGTCTGACCTACATACCATCAGTGCTGGTTCTTGTTCGGACTACCAAAAATGCCTCACCATAGCTCTATAATACCAATAAATGATAAATTGAGACAATTTGTTTTTGTTCCATCTCTGCAATTATTGTTTATTTTAGTGTACTCTACACCTAACATTTATTAGAACATTTCATGTGCCCTGTACACAATCACATAGAATATAATGTTGCATGTATCATTAATCAGAGGAGCCCTTTGTTTCAAGTGCAGGAATTACTCACACGTCCCATGCATTCATATTGGTAAATGTGTTAGTTCAGTGAAACAAAGGAATACTCTCTAATAAATATGATGCATTTTGCAGAACTGGCTTACTGTGTTAGTTCAGTGACATAAAGGAATGCTACTTTATCTAATAAATATGGTACAGTTTGTGTTCAGCATGAAACAAATTGTTGGAAAGGAGAAACCTACAGTTTGCACTTTGCTGTATAATGGGCTCAGCTTTTCCCTGTCTCTCATTCAAACTGTTTTTTGTTTCATTTTTCTCACTGATGCAACTTAAAATCATAGTTTAATTTTCATGAAGTCACTAGATAATCTTACCAACATAGAATAACATCCAGTCACAGTTGACATATTCACATTTCATTTCAAGGAAAACAACTGCAGTTGTTGGACTACTAGTTCAGCGTTCCACAACCCAATAAGGCCACGACCTACCCAACCATTTTGACAATCCATCGATCATCCCTCCCTCCGCAACCCCCCCCCCCAGGCCCACTCAAAAACAATTATAATTACAATGGCATTGGAATATAGTTGCTACTGTGAGGGCTTGCTGTGCTTCCTTGCTGCAATTTCATCAGTCTTGGCTTGGAGAAGTGACGATGCAATCATGAGACTGGCCCACCGTGTACAGAATTACAAAGCATTCAGCTTAACATACATTGAAAAAAATTAATGGAAAATATCTCACAACCCATCCAAAATCCTTTATGACCAAAACAGTGATTCACTACTGTACCCATAGGTTGCTAACTTTAGGTCTACTCCACAGGTAGGAATTTAATCATGACATCATGGCAGAGAAATGTTCTGTAGCCTGTGAGGTTCTCAAAAGCTTCAAAAAAGCAGCTCTTGAATTAGGAAGTAACATTTTTATCCAATTGATCATAAAACAACCGAAACAATGTTTTGAAAGGAAAACAAGAGGTATGTGTACTTTGGGCAGTTTGTAGGGCTTCCTGGTGATAACATATTTCAACATATACCAGATGGACAAATGTGCATGTAGCACTTTCTGATCATCCATTTCCCATATATATGATGTAATGTAGTTCCATTATACTTCACAGGAATAGGTACATCCTTAATAGACAAGGATTCTCACCTGTACATAAGTCATGGTCTAAGCGTAACTGTTGGGCTCTTGTCTTGCTTCTGGTTTGATATGGGATCTGAAAATCAAGGGGTCAAAAAAAAATGAGGAGTTCCAATGTCATTATACAAGTTATCTAAATGTGGTTTGTTCACATGATACAATTTATCTAAGTGTGGTTTGTTCACAACAACATACAAGGTGGTTCAGTATGCAGTCTTGATGCTGTCAACAACCAAGTTGACTGTATATACGGCTTTGACTTAAATACATATTGTCAGACATGTATCAGATATCAGCTGAACAGATTAAGAGGGTTTGTGAGCTTTGCAGAACTATAACCTTTATACTTTAATTGTAAGTTATGAAATGAACCACATCTTTAACTAAAATTAAGGGGGTGGGGGAGGGGATGAAGAAAGGGTTAACTATGTTATAAATCGAAGAATGTTTTTGATGTTTGTTGACTTATCAGGTAAAGTAAAATAATCTAGAGCTGTTGATCATGATGGACCTCAACCAAATGTTTTGTAGTATGCCACATACCTGTACACAATGACATTAATTCAGACTTGTCTTTTGTACATGTCTTAGTTGCATTGGTACCTTGCCCTCATCACCAAGAAACAAAGGCTACTGACTCGTACCCCTGGCATGGCCCTAGCTTCGCTGTTTCACAGCGACTGCCCGGCCGGTCCTTCGTTTTGCCCGCCCTGCCCCTCTTTCGACCAACTTTCACTGTCCTGCCCCTCTTTCAACCGCCCTTGTCAACAATAATGGTTGCCACCATTTTGGCAAATGATTCATGGCTAAGTTTAACCACAATATTAGCAAGACTATCGTTACAAACATTTCACCATATGAAAAAAGCCGTACCGTGGCGAACTTGAAGTAAGTTGAAGTTTTTAAGTTTAAGATTAATGTCAATGACCAATTTCAATGGTAAATAACTGTGTAAAATGGTTTGCTATCTGCCCATGCATTAATGTACATACAGGAATTTTTCTTGTGCAGAGGATCTGCAGGAACTTCACAGAGCTTTCCCTCCATTTGTAAGCATACAGCAAAACATCATTTAAATTCTAATATTACCATCTATCACAGGTGAAGGGTTGAGCTTACGAATTAGTAAATACGTTTTAGAAGGATTCATAAACAATTAAAAATGTTTCTTCAACATCCACATCTCATGACTGCTTGGTTGCAATATGTACAGTACAGGCACTTGCTAAACAGCTGAGTCTAGCACTAGTGGCTCAAGTAGACAACTACTACTAACAATAAACATGTGGAAATCCCCATCCCCATCTGAACTTAAAATAGAAAGAGCCTTAATTACTACAGTACACAAACTATTTTAACAAGTTGTAACCACTTTATTCCATGTTTCGTGCTAGTAAAATCCATTAGGTAATGCACCTTTAGAACTGATTTGCAGAAAATAAAATCCACAAAACATGATTCTGTCAATTTGGTAGAAAAGTTTTTGCCGAAGAAGCATGGAAAGGCCAATTTGGCTAGGCTTCAATGTGCCATACACTAACAACGGTAGGATAGTATTTAGGTTCATTATAGCAACCAAAAAACCAGTTAGCTTGTTAATTCATTGCCATACAGTTTGCTCAAAATTCAAATATAAATATCTGACCAATGTAGATCAAGTGAGTTTAATAAATTCGTCCACAATTTTGAGCTAGCAAATCCCTTAAATAATTGTTGAGAGTTGTGACATTGTTGTGACATAATTTTGAGAAAATGGCGATTTTTTCCACCAATTGCTATAACCTTGGCCTCTTCAGCCCAATTGTGTCCACTTGATATAATCTGTTGACCCAGCTTGAAGCTCAGAGGATGAAACTGATAGGAGGTTTAAGTGCACATTTGAATCAAGAGTATGAAGTCTGAAGCAGATTTCATAACCTGGATGCCAGGTACTGTATGGTTTGTTGAAGACCTACAAAGCCCCTTCACTAACTAAACTGAAATGAATTTGACCAAACTATGTTCACCAAAAGAAAATCATAGCATTGGAGGATTCACAGATTGTGTTTTACTTTTGGAGTTATGATGTTTAAAAGGTTTTCAGACTTTGATGCCAATTGACCTCATGTGACCTTTGACCTCTACCAATTTCAATAGGATTTCATGCACTCATGAAACTGGATCCACATACTAAGTACATGAAGCTCAAGAAAGATGTACTCCTTGTGTTATCGTGTTACAAGATTTTCAGACTTTCACTTAAATGTTGACCGCAAAATGACCTATTACCTCCACCAATCTCAATAATGGTTCTTGTACTTAACAAGCTGAAACTGCATACCATGTACAGTATGAAGTTCAATCAAAATGTACTTTATGAATTCCGTGTTCACAAAGTTTTCAGACTTGGATCTCTGTTGACCCTAAATTACCTTAGAAATTCACAGAAAACAATAGGCTTCTTGTACTCAATAAGACAGATTCACATATCACATATGAAGTTAATCCACCATTAACTTTTTGAGTAACCATGTTTACGAGCAACACAAACACAGCCATTACCATCGCATAGATTCCTTGTGCCTGCGGCAAGGAATCAAAAACGTGAAGACAAAAATGTTTCGTGTCAGAATACCGATACACTTAAGGTGGCCAAACACCTGAAGTATTTCTCGAGGCATTGTCTACATTGGTCATGATTTGCAGTTTGAGACAAGTTGCTATCATTTGCCGCCATGATTTCTTTCAACCTTTTCTCACTCGGCACAGGTTGCCAGTGGAAGATGGATGCTTTGACAACCTTAGTTTCATTGCATTTAAAAAAAAATCGCCTTAATTTAGGTAGTGTAGTGGAGAATCAGTGACATTTTTCACAAACCATTTTGCAGTTAAATAGGACAAGAATAATTAATTGGAAAATGTACAAAATCGCTAATTGCTAATCGATTAACGGTTGTTCGAGACATAATAGGCCTAGCTTCATATTAATGATTCTGCAACATGTTTAACGTTGTTCATCACTTTCTTTTGGTGGAAAAATACTGCACAGAAATGTAATTTTCCATTGTGCATTACACAGCACAATGAATCTGCATAACCTTAGGTAAATTTTGGTTGTTGTAGCTTTGTACTACACTACAAGTATGGAGTATGGAGTGAATTTAGCGAGTAATTTTTAAAATAATTGTCGAGGCCTGGACAAATAGCTGTCTCTTAAGAACATACGACTAACAATTATTCGCTAAAATTGTTAAAGGTCACTCAATTTTCTCAGCATTGTTGTCATACTGTATGTATTCATTGCCTTAAGCATTATGCACCATTACATTCAATGAATGACAGCACAGCATGTACTGAAGGTTAGTGTGTATATATATTTGTCATTTGTGTGTGTTTGTTTGTGTTGGTTTTCCAAGAGGTCAATTCAGTGTCCATTGTTGGCAGTGTGTCAATGTATGAATGCGTGGAGGGTATGTACTGAAGTTTGGCACAGTTGGTTTTTGTTCTGATAATCATTGACAATATTGAGCTGGTAGTAGATAGTATTAAAGGTATCTGTTAAATGAAGATCTCCAGTCCTGTTTTCATAGATTGTTTAGAAGGAAGATGCATTTCTGCAATGCATTCCTTCAACCATAAACTGCCGAAAATGGTATGCACATTTTGTTTCTAAATAAAAGCTATTGTCTAAGTTCTTTGTAACAAACACAGGTACAAATATTATTATTATTATTACACCGGTGCTTATATAGCGCAAAATCCCAGGGTTCAATGCGCTGAACAAAACACATACGAAATCCAAAAATACAATTGAATATATTTGTTTGAAATGAAACGTCTACAACAGACTAATAATGTGCCCCAGTGCACATTGATTATGAAAAAGGGACTGGCCACTATAGTAGTCTATTCCAGATATAAACTTCACTACACATTGTTTGTCCAGTTACTTGAAGCACATATAGCACACATGATATTACAGACTTTAAGCCACTTATAAGCCACACGTATCCAGATGGTTTGTGGTTAGTGGTAATGCAAGACATGAAGTCAAGAAAAATAAAAGAATGCAACACATTAACAATGTATCTCAGAGTTATGTTTTTTGCTCACAAATTTCCATACGAGATACTTAGTATAGATCTGCAACCTGCTAATCCCATGGAGACTCTTTTCAGTCTTCTGTGTTGAAAGATAAAGGAATGCTTAATTCTGAGTTCGGAGGAAAGCTAAAATCCCTGGAGCTTGCATGCACATTTGATTGGTGTGCTGTGCTGGTTCTGATCCTCCATAGAAGATCAGTGAATAGGAGCTCTACTGCATTCATCTGATCAAGTGATGTACATACTTAGCTATGCTGGTCCGCGGCATACCGGTACTCAATCTTATTAACTAGCATCAAACAGAAACTGAGACCTCTGCTACCGGTACTTGCTGATTGCCATAACCCAGTAACCGGGGTAGGGATGGATTCTAGGCATTTCAACACAATGACCCAAACTAGCCAGGACATTATAAAACAGCGACCTTCCCCCCCCCCCACCCCTCTGCATATGTCCCCGATGTAGTCATATAGAACAGTGAACCTTGTTGTGGAAAAATGTAGGAAAAAGATGTATGCACCCTGTACATTGCAGATTTTAAACAGCCTGTTACACATAGCTAGTATATACATTAGATATTGAAGTCAAGGTAAAGTTAGTTCTACTGTGTTTACTATGTTTTAGTTCCTAGCTGCTACACCTTTTCTATGCAACATCAATAGTACTATATAACCTAGTATTGTAAGTACCAGAACTAGGCCGACTTCCCAATTGCAGCAGCAGTTCACAACTGATATATCACAAATTTTCAAGTCCTCTAGGCTTTTATGAAACTTGATGTAGCAAGTTACAGTACTTAGTTCTAAACTGGTTGAAAATATTGCAAGAATTATACATGTTCAAGAACAGTTGAGAAATTTGGGACGAATAAACAGCAATATTATGATTTATAAGAATATTGAACAGGAATAGCCTGATAAATGATTTCATCAAAAAAATGTTCTGATACTATCACTTTATTGCCTACAGTTCATTTGACAAGTGTTTGAACCAATCAGGGTGTAACATCTTTTCCATTTAATGATCTTAGGTCAACTTGATTATTGTTTCACGTTCGACTTTCGACTAAACAGAAACCACAGTATTGTTTGTGTACTAAACTACTTTTGTATGAGCAAAAAAAAAAAAAATTTTAAGTGAGTCTCAGGAAAAGAAAAAGCAGATAAAACTTACCACAAGTGGATGGTTAACATCTTCAAGAGATTGTTTACTTAATTGCTCACTGAGTTCTGAGATCATGTTCTGCACCCCAGATTTGGGATGGCAGGTACAAAGCAAAGCCTCTGTTATTACCAAGGGACAATGGAATGCCTAAAAACCATTCCTCTGAAGATAACATCAATTAGCCATTTTAGTGGTGTAATTTAGTTGTAATTTCGGGAAGCTATATTTTCCAAAAAGACCATTTCATTTCCATGTGTAGGTGTGATACAGGCATGAGTCTGAACCACAGTACTTTTTCTATTGAGGTAGATATAGCTGATGATGATGATGATGATGATGGTGTCACTTCTGAAGTGTGATGCAGACAGGCCTGTATCTAATCTGAAACATGAATAAAGGAAAGTTTCAATTATTTACAGAAATAAATCCCATCCAATATGGATCTCAGAACACCTCTTTGCTCTCTGTTTGAATAAACTGTAATAGTCAATTTAATACAGTGCTAACTGGATATTTAACTTAAATTGCATAATACCTAACAGGGTCACATCACTGATCTACCTGTACATGCCTCTGCAGTTTGAATGCAACTCTCAAATACCATATTTCATTAAAATATAATTCATAGTTCATACAATAGAAGTCACTAAAAATACTGTACTGTATGTTGTGAACAGAATGAGCTCACACAGGTGTCCATCTGTTTAAAGGTGCACATGGTTACAAAATGTTTACAAGCATGTTTGAACTCTGTTATTTGTTAACTACCAACCATGGCTGCTGACCTTGAATTTGGAAGTAAAATAATGAAAAAGTGAAAACAATGCAAGTTAGGCCTAAGTTGCATAGATTCGGTGTGGGTAACATAATAAATGTCAAGGTCAGATATACCTTACACTTGCTATCCTGAAATGGATGCAAAGTAGGGAATTCTGAGGTGAAGACTAATATTAAAGGGTGTGAAGACGCGCGCAAAAAGAAATGTCTAATGCCGGTAATCTGACCTAGTTTCGAATGAGGTGTAACAGAAGTGTTAGCCACCACCATTGATCCCAGAAAATACGCACACAGCTTGCTTCCTTCAGTAATTAGACACTAGTGTACAGTCAGTACATACAGCTGCGGTCAATACCCACGTCACAGTGTACAAACGATACAGCGATGGACATCTCAGGTCCAGCTAAAGATAACAAGGTATCACGTTTAATTACTGTCCTGTCTGCATTTTGTAGCGACAAGCAGAAAACTTCACTTGCAAGCAACGGAAAGTTAAATTTTTCAGAGCACGGCATGCCGTTTGGGGCGAGTCTTCAATTAATAATCTTATTTTTTGGATTTGGAAGTTGGAGGGGATGCATAGATGCAGTGTGGGGAAAAGAGTCGACTGGGCAATCGCACACCTGGAATGGATACCAGGATACATCTCTCAAGTGACCCTGCATTCTATAGACTTATGGTTGTACCTTTTCAATTAACCTAGCCTGACTTAAAACTATAAAATATGCTAGCCTAGGCTGCTGCCTACTGTAACTTGTAAGTTACTTTCGACAATAGGACAGTTAGGGATAGGATTGGAATACACTACATGCTACAGTAGGCTACTGTAGGATTCACTGTTTCTTGTGTAAAGCAGAGCAGAGGCTAAGCTTCGGACAAATCTTGAGAAACATCGTCACTGAAACTGGAAACTGTGCATATTATACATCAGAGTGATCCCTTCTTACAAATAAGATATTGAAGTGTTAAAAAGTAACCCACCGCAAAGTACTTACACCAGCAAATCACCATTTCCTGCCAGTACAATTTTCCATCATGTTCACGTTCGTTACAAAAAGAATAGCCTATTACTATCCATACAATATAGCATCTGTGGTATACTGTGGTATACTGTTCCACTTTCGACCCTACCACTAGTATTATGCTATGTTTCTGCCAATATACAGTAATGTGTTCGTTCTGTGTGTGTTAGCTACGTGCGCGGCGGATACAGCCGTCGCTTCAGTTTGGACGTGCAAGGGATCACAAAGCTGACACTAAATTGAGGGGGTTCCTATCAAATTGATTTTGTCGTAAAATGATAGACGATGTCTATGTCCGGGAAAATATATCTATTGCCAAATTTTTAAGTCGTTGCATGAAAAAGGAGGAACAGAACGGCAGTACTTTGTTTTCCACAAAATATATTTCTAAATTATACTGTCAAATAAGTGAATAGAGCAGAAATTCACACACGTAATCTCGTTACGAGATCATGACACGGCGCTCTTTTTGCTAATGAAACTATCTTTCTCTCTATGGCAACAAGAGGTGTCATTTAGTTAATCGTTGCAAAGGAACACCGTGAGAGGAGGAGGGGGTAGCAGGGAAAAGCCCTCACTTCCATGCTCAGTAGGGAGAAAACGTTCAGCCGAGACCTCCTTCCCAATCCCCATATTTGAATTGAATTCAAGATCCTACGGCAAGTAGTTTAGAATTCACTTTCCCGCTCAAGTTACACATCCAAAATCTAGAACCTCCACCGCCAGTTGAACTTTTCCTCCGCCCTTTGTTAAAAGGTATTCAAAACCAGTTTCGGTTTCTCCCAATACCGTTATAACCATTGGTGATACTTTTCCAAATATGCAAAGACTTAAAGAACCCAAAACGTGTCACCATAATTTTTTTTACAAAGGCGGCAGAAATTGAATATGAATCCCTGGGTAGGGTGCCTGAAACTTATCACGTATGCCTAAGGATATAGCCAGTGGGTCTGTGATTGTGCCCCTTCCTTCCAGGGGCGTAGCGAAGGGTTTTTTTTGTTGGGGGGGGGTGTGGAGAATTTGATTTGCCGACGGATCTGGAAGTGGTGACTGAAATGGGGGAGGGGTTTGAGTGGAGGGGGTGTCCCCCTCCCCTTTGGAAAATTTTTAGTTTTGAAACGTCCTTAGATGCAATCTGGTGCCAGGCGCGTAGCCAGGAATTTCCAAGGGCGGGGCGAAAATGTCGGCAAACTATCAGAGCCGTAGATACTACCAACTATCTAAGCGTAGCGCCACCATGATTGGTGCGAAGCGTACAAGAAAATTTTGGCTGAAAATGCCTCCCAGATCGCTGGAAATTGCACTTCCCAGGCCTTGTAAGTTGTATCTTAGCATTTTCTCTTTGAAATTACTAGCGATATCAT
>KN884451.1:52084-63695 GCA_000934455.1 Apostichopus parvimensis
AGGTTACTTTTTAATTATGAGAACGGGCACTCTTAGTTTTCTCATTTACAAAGGAAAAGGAGTATATGTTTAGGTTTTTGCAAAAGCTGCAAAAACAAGTGCCCTGCGACCTATAGGACCTCCCGCTGTACTGACTCTGTTAACTACAAAAAGAAAAAGAAGAAGAAACAAATGAAACAAAATCAAGAACGTGTTATTCTGTTATCTGTAGACTAAGATAAGCACTGTACATTTTATAGAAAGTTCTTGGAATTAATTTGCACAATTTATTAACTGAGTGATTTTTCTGCTGAATGTTTTGTTAATTTTATGCTCTGCATAACATCATCTAAGAGCTCTGTGTGGTTAAAACCATTGCAATAATTTTCATTGGCAAGTTATTGACCGTTACGCTGAAGATTTATTTTGTCAGATAAGAAAAAAGTTTTTATTCGTGGGAGGGCGCCAGAGACTTTCAAAGTTATCACATTTTCTGACAACGTGTCCATTCCAAGGCACTGCACTACGCAGAGAGGAGGTATAGTGGAACTGAAACTACGGAACCACTGATCTGTTAGTGTACAGATCAGTGTACGGAACTGTAAAATCACATCACAAACACCAGGCATGCAGACTAAACAATAACAGCTGACTCGACAGTCAAACTCGAAATTAGTTTTAATTAATCAGTACTGGACAACTAGCGACAGCAGAAGATACGTCCTAACGATGTAGCTACCGAGACGGTTTTTTTTATAGTTCTTTGTATTCGTAGCGTTGTTTTCTAAGAGTGACATTGCTGCCGTTTATGGATTGCAGTAGGTTTCAAAGCTTCGCTGCTTGACGTTCTGTCCAATAGTATCCTAACGTAACCAACAGTAACTAAGTTAGGATACGAGTGATTCCTAGGCTACATGTCAGGCTACACCATTGTTGTTCAACTTGAAGTCAGCTTGATGTTACTTGTTATTACTTATGCATTGTACCCGATCTTGGTCTTGTAGAGGAGGATACGCCGTTAATGCGTTAGCACGTAGACTATTAGTGATAGTGTAGCACTCAATGCCATTATGTTTATTTCGACCACCGTTAATGCAAGCAATATTGCAAATATACATACTGCCAGTATAACTTAAGCCTAGTCTAATCAATGGTCAAATATTATACCATATCGTACGCTTTAGTCTGCTATTTGTTGCAAAGTCTGTTTTGACTTGTAAAATAGCCTGACATTGGCCTACCAGTACCAGTTCCAGGCACTGGACTTGTGGAAGTCAAACGTAGAGGTAGGCCTAGGGTATCCACAAGTTTGTCTACTCCTTGACAACTTCAAGACCAAGTTGAGCTCAGTATCATGTGGGCTGTGGTATTGTTTTCATCACCAGCGAAAGTAAATTTTGACATTAGCAGCCTAAAAGTATATCTCGCATCCCTGCCTTGCAACCATCACTGATTATTATATAGCATAGGTTGGGAAGCACAATTACCAAAGTAGACTACTACTGCTACATTGAACTTCACAGTGAAAGAGATTATGGCTTCCGATGCCTGTTTCAAGTTTGCACTTATTCTGTGTGTTCTGTCAGCTGTCTTCCTTCAAGGTGATGGAGACATTCACAGGATCAGGAAACCAGCATCCAGCCTTCATCTTAAATCATCTCAACAAATTAATACTCTTGATAAAGAGGATTATGACACAAAAGTATATTCTGGGAACTCTGAGAATTATGATACAGTTGAAGAGTTTGACCAAACAAAGGACTACATGTGTGCTCTTTTAGCAACACTCCTGGTTGGCCTGACAGGAATTTTGCCACTTGCTCTTCCAATTGACTCAAAGCAAGTTGGTGAAGGATCAGGTAAGCAAAGTATCGGTAATATTTTACAACTATACTGTAACACAGAAGACAGCTCTAGAATGCAGACACAGAACTGTAAGCATTGCTTGTACTTAATTTCAAATTCTAATCCTCAAATTCTGTAAGTGCGAGGATGGTTGAAAAAATAAGAATGACAAATGTGTTCAGTAGCTTCTCAGCTTAGGATTGGGTTGATTTGAACATCAGCTATCATTAAACAATGCATTAAACAATGTTTTTTGGACACACTTATAAATAGCCTCTTTTAAGTTAACGGTAGGTTATTTGTGCTGGCAAATAAGGCGATTTATTCTCCCAACTTAGCTAAGCTTAGCAAGTGACACAATGTGTTTTTCACAAAATGGGAGATGACTATGTAGATTTGCAAAGTTGTTTCCAAATCGTTATGATCTAAGTAACTTCTTTTGTGTTAGGTTACTCACTGTACATCTGCTAGACTGTTATTTGTGTGTGTGTCCAATGTAAGGAATGAAAAAATATGGTATGGATCCCCAAATTATAATTTATCCTTTCTAGGTCTAGAACTTGCATCAAAAGAAAGGATATTGTGTTCATTTAAAATCATCCAAGTGAATTCCGGAGTCCGGATGCATTCTTCTCGTGAATCTGTTGTCATGGAAATGGCTTGTAGCTTTGTCCAAATTTTGTCAAACTATGAATAATGTAGTCGTGCATGATGGTAACATATTACAACTTGTAGGTTTTTATATATTTAGAAATTATAGAATTAATTCAATTGAAACTGTAGCTCAAGTCTTTAGTACATCATGATAGGACCCACCATGTTACATGTTCATTGTGTGTCATCCTTACAGTATACACAATAAATTATGATGTACAGCAATACATATTGCACATGTACAAACTGATCAATGATTGTGAGTTCCATTGTAAAATTAGTAAGACCATCAACGACACAGATTTGATATTTGCAATAAGTTTAGCGTTTATATGGCGTTTAGACCAATGGTTAATGATTACCAACCACGCAGTACTGCACAGTAAGCCTTAGGTACTCAAAGATCTGTTAATTGTTAATAGCAACCTATTGTAGCTATTGAAATGATGATCAAAGAATTATTATATGAAATACATGTGAATTATGTCACTAGTAGATTCATTATTGCCTGTATTGTTAATGAAGTGTTAATGAATGTGCCATCCATCAAAGGGATTTGTGTCTGACTGTTACTCAATTGTGTAGTGAACGACTAAAGTACACATCCAAGCAGCAAACAAAGATTCCGATAGCCTTAGTGATAATCTAATTGCTATTGTTCTGGGATTAATGTTGATACGATGGCACCTTTGACCAGATATAATCTCTTATCTCTCCCTGATCATTCATTGTTTTTAAATACATATGTCAACTGGTTAAACGTCAGTTATAACAATTATTTGCTGTGTAATGGAAATTTGGGATTTGTTAGAGTACAATAGGGTAGAAAAGGTGATTATGGTATGCCTGTTGTGAGCCAATTAATTGCTCTACATGACATATACCTTAATTATAAAATCAAGATTTCTTGTCTAAGAATGTGCTTGAACTGTAACTGCGATATATACATGTACACAGTATATGTTTCTGTGACATATTGCATTCTACTGTGTGTACTGTACCTATAGGGGTAATAATTAAGAGATATTAATCTGCCTCTATAATGTATCATGTTTGTTACAGACCAGTAATGAAGTATTAAAGGAACCTCTTTCTTTTACTCTCTCTCTCTCTCTCTCTCTCTCTCTATGGGTCGTTTCACATCAAGATTTGTGTCTTTGTGCATCCTAATAGTACCCATGACATGTTCTGTGAACAGAAAACTTCTTGATAAAGTCCTTTCACTAGATTTCTGCAGTGAAAATGTAGCCAAAAAGTACTTGGTAAAATTGCTAATATGATAACATTTAAGAATGCTTTCCTTCTTTCTACTTAGATGGAAACAGAAAGTTGAATTTGTTTCTGAGCTTTGCAGTTGGTGGACTACTTGGTGATGTGTTCTTGCACCTACTACCAGAGGCTTTTATACACTTTAAACCAGGTACAATAGTGTTACCATGTACAGTAGTGTTATCTACAATAGTGTTATCATGTATACACAGGGCTTAACACTAACCTAACGTTCGCACACTTTAAACCAGGTACAGTAGTGTTATCATGTACAGTTGTGTTATCTACAATAGTGTTATCATGTATACAAAGGGCTTAACACTAACCTAAAAAATTCCATTGGTAGGGCACTGACCGTCTACACAGCACTACGTCTTTTAAGGAGCAGTAAAAGTGTCTACTCAGACCATTTTATTATGGATACAGTTAAAAATACAACATATCAGACTATAAATTGTTATTTTTCCAGAATGAAAGTTTATTACAGTTTGACAGTTTCATTTTTAAATGTCTACGGACACTTTTGAACAGCATTGTCCTAATCACTCTAATAGGCATTAGTAATCATGAAAATAGCTGCAACTCCCATCAAAATACTTCAAAGATTGACCATTTTACCAGTCTTTTCTTCATTCAAGTTTTATTTATGAATAATAAACATTAGCTACTTTTGCACATTGATGACCAGTGTAAAGGGGGTGACTATCTACTTATCTGTTATGTTATTCCTTTGTGTTTACAACCTTTGTTTCAAGGACAATGAAAACAGGTTTGTGGCCTAGAAGCCAATCAACATGTCTCAATCACTGGAATATATATATCCCTTCAACTTCTTCTTTCCTTTCTCTTCCAGAGGATAAAGCGGCAAGAGTTAGGCACGGAGTGTTTCTGTTGGCTGGACTTTTAGTCTTCTTAATTTTGGAGGTTATATTCGGCGAAGACGACAAACAGATGCAAAATGACGAGACTGTAGCGGTTAGTGTAGTTCTCTGCTTTCATTCACATCTTTAAGTAACTGAGCTCTATAGTCACTGAGTTTAATCCAATAAGATCTTTACCCCATTTTAGCTTCCTCTATTAAAGCACAAGATTGAGGTAATTTTCCAGTCTCACTGTTTCACGGGTGAAAGTATATATTTATTGAATACTAGTCACAAGTGTTGAGTGATAGTTGAAGTTGACGGATAAGATATGAACCACGGAGTAACATCAGAGGGATCATCCTTACCATTGTCCTCTAACAGATCATCTGAAGCTTTCAGCATCACAAACGTTATGGTATATGATCCTACCTTGTGTCGCCACTTATCGCTAATTTAATGTCACATACATATATATGCACTAAGTGTATGAGTGGGTAGTACTATTGCTACATAATCACAGTAATTCAATACAACTAAGCTGTGCAATATACTATCTGCAGTATGGTTTTTGCCTTAGAGAAAATAGTCTTCATTGGGGCAAGGAAGACTATAAAATATGATAAATGCCAACAAAGATATGAAAGCCTACTTGCATGTGTTGTTTATCATTCTTTAATAGGAAGGTTGTAAACTGTCTTGTGTATCCTGCATATATATACAGTAAATGGAGAGTGGTATCTCCCAACTCAGACTTGTTTGAGAATGCTCAGTCAGGCATTGATAACATCAGCAAGAGTTTTTGCATGAGCGGGTTCACTCTAAAAAAGCTCTGCATAAATTTTAATTAAAATTATCAAGTCAACATGGTAGATGATATATGTATCTGATATTGAAAGTTAATGAAGCGTACGGCTCATTCTGAAGCCTTTGTTGGTTGAATTATTTTGTGCCCCAGATGGATTTTTTTCTCATTATAGAAGTATTAGAACAGATTCGCCAACTTGCCATTTAAATTTTCTTTGTGATGCAGACCGTGTGGTTTGTGTTTTGGTTTTGATACCGAAGTCTCAGTTACTTTTGCAATCCTGCTGGCATGTGTGCGTGTGTGTGTGTGGGGTGTACGTGTGTATACATGTGTGTGTAAACTTGTAAAGCAACACGATATCTCAAGAAACACAACTTGAGTCAATCTCATGCTTGGTAGGTAGATGCCCCATGGTGTGTAGATGTGCCCTGTTGTTTGTGGTTCCCATCTCATGCATATTGATGAGTGAGCTGGGCTTGACATAAAATTCTATTAAATGTCAATATCTCTTCAAACAGTACATCTGATTTAGTTCATACTTGTTGTTGTAACTACATAGTAAGTATATGCTTTTATATATGACAATATATATGTATATGCAACAACATCCTTGATGGCATTAATATTCATGAGTTTTGGGGAAATTGGTAGAGGTCAGCAGAGGTCAAAGTCTGAAAACCTTTCAAACATGGTAAACCTTTCAAACATGATAACTCCAAAATTAAAGCTACAATAAATCTGTCAATTCTCCAATGGCATGTGTTTCTTTTGGTGAACATAGTTTGGTCAAAATTCAGTTCAGTTCAGTTTGTGAAGGGGCTCTATGAGTCTTTAACAGAACAAAGTTCAATGAAAGTTCTTATGTAATATTGCTTTAAGCACACTCTAGTGGCCCTTAGCCAGTTTCACCCTGCGAGCTTCAAGGGGTCAACAGGTTATCTCAAATGGTGGAAAAATTAGCTCAAGGGGTCAATAGGTTAGCTCAATGGGGTCTCAAATTGGCAATTTGTGTTGTGATTATACCAGATGACTCGTAGATTGTCAAAATATTTTACAATTTCATGTAGAGCTCTCAGTTTTTAATATCAAATGTGAAAGGGATGTGCATATTAGGAATTTGAATAAAAATTCTATCCTTAAGTTACCAGTGAGACTAAATGGTTGATGCTTTGTCAACATGATAACTGATTCCTGATACCTTTCTTTATACCTTGCTGCATTAGTCAGTAGATAATCTTCATATTTGGTGTGCACAAGTTCATATATTACCACGAATGGCTTACCACGCTATGAATATGTTTAGGCGTCCTAACTAAACATTTTGGTGTTCTGATATCTCTGTGGGTTTAATTTTTGTGTAAATAATACAATTGGGATAACATGTACAAAACAGGAAGGACATGTGATGCTATTAGAAAACAGTATTGTTCTCTTAATATGTTTATAGTTCTCTATTGGATTGCCATTTAAATGCAATGTCATCAGTATCGACACAGGTATTGAAGGGAGGGAAACACCGAGGGAAATTCAGGCTAATGTTGTAATTGTGAGGAGAATTGTCAAGAAGGAATGAGAGAGAAGGGAGAATTGCATGTACAATCAGCATGAATTTGTTGGCTATGACAGATTGATTTAGTAGTCAGCTGAGTGCTTTTAGGAGAATAAATTCAATACTCTAGTGTGTCTCAGACAATGTGAACTTTGTTTTGTTTTTTGTGAATGAGTCACAGTATATTGGACTGAATATACTTAATGGGTCTGAGTGCACTGGTCTGAGGAGACTAAATGGGTCAGAATACACTGGTCTGAGGAGACTAAATGGGTCTGAGTGCACTGGTCTGAAGAGACTAAATGGGTCTGAGTGCACTGGTCTGAGGAGACTAAATGGGTCTGAATACACTGGTCTGAAGAAACTAAATGGGTCTGAATATACTGGTCTGAAGAGACTAAATGGGTCTGAATACACTGGTCTGAAGAAACTAAATGGGTCTGAATATACTGGTCTGAAGAGACTAAATGGGTCTGAATATACTGGTCTGAGGAGACTAAATGGGTCTGAGTGCACTGGTCTGAAGAGACTAAATGGGTCTGAGTGCATTGGTCTGAGGAGACTAAATGGGTCTGAATACACTGGTCTGAAGAAACTAAATGGGTCTGAATATACTGGTCTGAAGAGACTAAATGGGTCTGAATATACTGGTCTGAGGAGACTAAATGGGTCTGAATACACCAGTCTGAAGAGACTCAATGGGTTTGAGTGCATTGGTCTGAGGAGACTAAATGGGTCTGAATACACTGGTATGAGGAGACTAAATGGGTCTGAATACACTGGTCTGAAGAAACTAAATGGGTCTGAATATACTGGTCTGAAGAGACTAAATGGGTCTGAATACACCAGTCTGAAGAGACTCAATGGGTTTGAGTGCATTGGTCTGAGGAGACTAAATGGGTCTGAATACACTGGTCTGAAGAGACTAAATGGGTCTGAGTACACTGGTCTGAAGAGACTAAATGGGTACACTGGTCTGAAGAGACTAAATGGGTCTGAGTGCAATACTTAAAGAGACCAGAACTATCCTTGGGTTTTGTCATACTTTATTGCTTGTAGGACTATCCCATTTTCTGGTTATCCGAGTAGTCAATTGTATCCAGGTAGTGGGAGTCAACATGCTATACCTGTTATACAGCAAGACACAATATACATG
The DNA here is from genome assembly GCA_000934455.1 of Apostichopus parvimensis. NCBI lineage: Eukaryota > Metazoa > Echinodermata > Holothuroidea > Aspidochirotida > Stichopodidae > Apostichopus > Apostichopus parvimensis. Next base: position 60,205 of record KN884451.1, read on the forward strand.
TATTAGAGTCCTTCCTACTGAGTATTCTACTTTCAAACTGGTATAGAACTGTATTTTGGTTTGCATGCCTTTGTTTGAATGTGTGCACAGTGAGTATGTAACAGGAATCGAAACCTGGTTGAAGCTGTTTACATAACTTTCTGCGCAATAGAATAGATCTTGCTGAATATGTCTTTTAGGAAGAAACATGTACTAGCTCTACACGATACATATGGTGAACTCCTAAATTGTACCATTTTTGATAGCCAGGCAACTGATGTGATATTTCCTTTCATGATTTGAAATGCACATAATGTGTGTTTGGGTAGCCACCCTACTGCTTTGTCTTGGAAATTTCTGAGAATGCAAAGAAGTGTGAACTATTAATATCTCAACTGTTCCTTATGTGTTAAGAGTAGTTGGGGTTTCCCTACATCAAGTTGCTTAGTATTTTACCTGTTTATTCATTGCAAACATTTCCTATTCATTCACAGGACAGGGGTTTGTCTCCACATTCCAATGGCCACTCTGCAGTTAGACACAGGACAACAATGAAGAATGGTCATACGAAAACTGGAAAGAATGACCTAAAGAGAGATAACAATGCAAACAAGGTGAAAAATAATGGAGATGGTAAACAAGGGAAATGTGTTGCTGAGAAGAAACAGGTTTGTTTACATATACTTGTGGTATTGTTTTTAAAATGCTATCATTCTGTTCAAAGCCAAGGTTTATTAATGTACAGTAAAATGATCAACAATGTCACTTGTAATCGTTTGAATGCAACTTTTTTCATATCTTGACCCTTCACAGTCTTGCTTATGCTGTCAGTGTTTTTTTCCTTTTGTTTATAGCATAGTTTGACAAAATGATAGCATAAAGATGTGTTTGCCTATTAATCTATTTTGCAGCCAATCTTTTCAATTCATTAAAGTTGGAAACTCTTCACAGGGAGTTGAGTTTCCAAATGGTAACCTTTAAAAAATATTGAAATTTTGTCTTGCAGGTGACAGGGTATTTGAATCTACTTGCCAACTTTATAGACAATTTTACTCATGGTTTAGCTGTAGGAGGCAGCTTCATGGTTAGCTCCAAGGTGAGTGTTGCCCACACCATTTATAGTGACATAACAGGATAGTTTGAGGAGAATAAACTCTAGGCTAGGGAGTGTAAATAAAAAATATGAGCCATTTTTTGTGATATTTTTTGTGACATTTTTTATCCAGCCCTTATGCAATACCCTTTGGGATGATGGCAAGAATGGAAATATTACGTGGAAATTAAAAAATAATATAAAACTGTACATCCATATTCTTCATCTGTTGGCATATCCTGTGTCAAAGAGCTCCTCTTCAAAAAAAAAAAAAAAATGGCTAATTTGCTAGACTTTGCCATATCGACACAAAAGTGTGCATCAAGTAATCCTTAATAGTTGAATATTTACAGCATTTAAAAGCTCCTACTTTCACATTAATTGAAATATTCAAAGCAGTTTGAATTCCAGTCCACTTAATGATATATTAAATGTATGACAGCTGTACGGCAGCAGCTGATCACACACACTACAGTATTGAGGAACTACAGTATATATACCGTATAGTTTTTTAAAGGGTGTGAAGCCTCGCGCACAAAGAAACGTCTCATGCCGGTAATCTGACCTAGTTTCGAATGAGGTGTAACAAGAAGTGTTAGACACCACCATCGATCCTAGAAAATACACACACAGCCTGCTACCGTCGGTAATTAGACACTAGTGTACAGTCAGTACATACAGCTATGGTCAATACCCACAACACAGTGTACATAGCAGCGATGGACATCTCATGTCTAGATAAAAGATAACAAGGTATCACGTTTCATTACTGTCTGCATTTTGTAGCCACAAGAAGAAAACGTCATTTGCAAGCAACGGAAAGTTAACTTTTTCAGAGCGCGGCACGCGGTTTGGGGCAAGTCTTCAATGCCTTAAGTTCGGGCATCATCTCAGCACAAATAATGGATATTGTTGGACCCAATACATTTAAGTCATGACATCCACATTGTGTTCACCTTTGTTGGTTAGAATTGTTTATGGTATAAGGAGGATATCGTAAAGATTCTAGGTTTACAGGACCCGCAGATGTAAATAGCATAGCCTATAATAAAAACAAATTTTGTTTTATCGTATGCACAAAAGTGTGTACTATTCTATTTGGTTTCAAAACTTGTACAAGGACACTAATTCCAGACAGTATCTGTGTGTGTTGAGAATGAGTTGTGTAGTCTGTTGACTAAATGGTAAAACAATGTATGGTTTAGGTTACTATGATGACTGATTGCATTTATTATACTATTAGCATATTAAATAGAACTGTTTACATTAGTTCTGTTGCAGTGACATCTGATGAGTTAAGTCAACAATGATGTACATCTGTAAATTTACAACAGCCGGCAGTTTGCATTGGGAAATCGCATTTTCAGTTGTATTTAGTTTTTCATGTCACTACTAACACACACTATTTATAATGGTAACAAGTAGTTTCAGTTGTTTTATGATGATCCTTATTTTCATAATTGGTCGGTCAACATTTTAGAGGGATGCGAGAAAGTTGTGTTGAAAAAGGCAAAACATTTAATGTAGCAGGTAATGCAAAATCACTTCAATCAATCTTACTACAGTGTGTGGAGTTAAAGAACTTCTGCCCTAACAAAAATGTGACATCAAAGTTGAGCCTGTAAATAAGCTGCTTAATCATACTGTGCTGGGCCTGTTTGCATGATAAAACATGGACGACAAAATTGAGCATTGCTCCACATTGAGTTTTATTGTAAGCTGATGCTGAGATGATGGTATGCGTGATACCCTTTGACACCTGTGATTTGTTACTTGATCACAGAGTCATTTGATATCGTTACAAACAATCCTCTCTATAAACAACAAGATAAAAAGTCAAAATTGGTTACAAGTTTGATGTACTGTTTAGTGTTCCCTTTAAAGCATGTTCATGCATAGGCTAGAGATATTTAACATGTAATTTTGAATAGGATGAAAGCTACATGTTGAGCATTGGGTGTCTCCCTCAATAGATCATCTTTTGTTATTCCAGGAAACCTGTTCATATCTGACCAGACTTGAAAACAGTATAAAATAACTGTAGATTTTATGTTAAATGTCTCAGACTGTGTTAATATCCTCAGAGAGATATAATTGTCACATTGATGACACAGAGCTGGGTGAAGGAAAGTTGTTTTAAAATGAAAAAAAGTGTTAAGGTTACAATGCTAACAACTCACAAATGGATGTTGTTACTAGTCGTTTTGTGTTCAGTTATACCAAAACTGGTGTTGCCATTCTTGACCATTAAAGGAAATATTAATGAAATGAGGCAATCATTTTATAGGTTTGGAAAAGAGATTTAAATTAAATTTATGAAACAATTTATTTTGGTTTGGGGTAAATCCTTCATAACTAAATTTGGATAATCTCAACTAAGCACACAGATGTCTAAGTTATGTATGTGTACATTAGGTCT
>KN884452.1:0-39040 GCA_000934455.1 Apostichopus parvimensis
ATGTATGTATGTATGTATTTAGATCCTCCTGCAAGCAGGAACTCGCGAAGAAGCCTCATTGGCTTATCAAAGCCGCAAGCTGACCGAAGTCAGTCTCTTACATTCATTTTTAACGTCCATGATTATGAATTGTTAATTGTCAACAACTCTGTAACTGGACTACATACATTAATCTGGGAGTGGCTCGAACCGGGGACCTTATGATTGAAAGGCACCGGTATTAACCACTGAGCTAACACTCCACAATATAATAATATAAAATATAAAAATGAAAAGGAAAAACACTAAAAGTAATATTAAATAAAGCTTTAGCTTTACTATTCAATATGCAATTACTGCCAAAGCCTTTAATACACCCCTCCTTTTCCTCCCCAAATGCTTCAATCTCTCTCCTTTGGCCCTCTCTTCTGTTTTACAGTGACATTCCTGGGTGGAAACCCTGCAGTTAACACCTAATGCAACTTGAAGCAGTTTACACAGTATGCACAAAATATGGATATAATTTAATCTTAAGGTGCTTAGATGTAAACTATGTTTTTTTTTTTATAATGGCAAATAAATCTTATCTATTGAACTTTGGTCCCATTAATGTAAAGCATCTCTCTCTATCATGAGTCAGATATAACAAAAAAAATAAAAATATAAAGAAATATATGATTAAAGCACTGTACGTGTTGGAAGTACTGCCAGAACTGTGTTTTGAAGCAGAAAGCTTTCATTGAGGAAATATTGTAGGATATTACCATAATTTGCATATCGATGGGATACCATGAATGGTCCTTTCTTAGACATTACATTTGATTAATTGTTCAATATTCATTCAAAATTGATCAAATATGACCAGCTATATTCAGGAATAAGGTACAGAAGCAGCTCTTGGAGTTAACTTTGATAAATATATTGATGCTAGTTTGATTCTTTAAAATCCACTAAAAATGTTGGTGCTTACTTGACTATTAGAGTCTAATTTTTGAAAAATAAATAATTTTTTTGTAAATGAAATGCAAACATCGAAGAAATGTGGAAGAAATAATCATTTGCATATTGATGGGAAAATACAGGTCTGTGGTTAGATGTTAAAATTTCAAATCAATTGTTCAGTTTTCAGTCAAAAATGATAAAAAATGACCAGCTAAGTTTAGGCAGGTGGTACTAAAGCAGCTTTTTGAGCTTATTTTTGGTAAATATTTGGATGGTTTTTTATATTGAATTCGCCTAACAATGTAGGTCTTAAACTTGACAAGTGCAGTCTCATCTAAATTTAATAGGGACAATTTTGAAGTTATCTAATCTTTGACCCGTTATTATGACCATTATTTGAATATATATTGATTAAAAATGTGTAGGAGGTCTTATGGAATATTCTGTCAAGTTTGTGTAGTCAAGTCACCATTTGGGTTAATATGTGTTTTTAATTTCTTGCTGTTATTGTCATGTTTTCATAGTTGTTCTTCGTCTTTTTTTCTTTTTTTTCAGTGAGGATGTCTGATTCCATGTCCTACTACATTGGATTGAATGATCAAGTCACAGAAAACCAATGGGAATACACAGATGCATCAGAGGTAATCACAAAAGACCTCTCCCTATCCCTTCTTACCTAACCCCCCCCCCCTACCTCCAAAATTTAACAACATTAATAAGCTACAACTTTATCAGAACATGAAATATTTTGTCATCTTTGTAGTCTCAAAATGAAAGTTGCATTGCTCAGTTATTAAAATGAAAACAGTCATTAAAAGTTAATAAGTATTTTTTTCTAAATGTATCATTTCATAGAATGTCTATAAATTTGTGGACAAGTCGCATTTTCTTAGTGAACCTTAAAAAGCACAAACAGCAGTGGAAGGCTTAAACAGGGTTTCCACTGTCATGGAAAAGTCATGAAAACCAATTTCAGTCTTGGAATAGTAATAAGAAGGAGTAAAATGTCAAAAGTTGTGACAAATGCATTGAAATTGCAATGATTTTGTTTCTTTGTTTCTACCCAAAGTCCTTTTTTTTTCCTTCTTCTGAAAATTTGCCCAAATCTCATGTTTTATAAAAAAGGTTCCTAAAATTTCTGTTTAAAGAAAGTGTGGGAAAATCTGTTTTAAAAGTGCAAACGTTTCAATACACTTCCAAGTGCCTAAGAAAGGTCACATTGCCATAACATTGTCATATTAGTGCTGTGACAATAGTATGATGCTGAGGAGGCTGCAGCCAGCTGCATAGAACATAATATTTTGTGCTATGCAGTTTTGCACAATAGTCACTGCGGGTCTGCCCAGATCATAATCTCTATTGTTTGATATTTATTTGCAGCCTTGCTGCAGGGAATTTTGCAGCTGCTGCAACTTTCCCCATTTGAGAAGGTACCTAATGGATTTTTGGTTGTATTTTTATGCAGTACGACTTCATGAATTGGTCAGATGGTGAACCCAATGATGCCCTTGAGGGTGAAGACTGTGTGGAGATGCGGGGATATACCTGGGATAGAGGGATGTGGAATGACGTGGACTGTGATCAGAGCTATGTGGCAGCCATTTGTAAGAAGGAAGCAGGTAATTGCTTTCTCATCATTTTGCATTTTGCAGATTAGAGTCATGTTTGCTATTCATCATAAGAAATCTGTCTTAGTTGTCATCGCAAGGTTTTTTGTATGTTATGTTACTGGTCAAACTTTAAAGGGTGTGAAGACTCGCGCAAAAAGAAACGTCTAATGCCGGTAATCTGACCTAGTTTCGAATGAGGTGTAACAGAAGTGCTAGACACCACCATCGATCCCAGAAAATACACACACAGCTTGCTACCGTCGGTAATTAGACGCTAGTGTACAGTCAGTACATACAGCTGCGGTCAATACACACAGCACAGTGTATAAACAATACAGCAATGGCCATCTCAGGTCCAGCTAAAGATAACAAGGTATCACGTTTCATTACTGTCTGCATTTTGTAGCGACACAAACAAAACGTCACTTGCAAGCAACAGAAAGTAAACTTATTCAGATGGCCGCACGCGGTTTGGGGCGAGTCTTCAATGCCTTTAAAGCTTTACTGCAAAGGCTTTTGATAGTTTGTCGTTGTTTAATTCTACGATTAGAGAGGTTATGTGTATTAAAGAACAAATGCATGCAGTTAAAGCCTCTGGTTCGAAAGGAGGCAGGGTTTTGGGGTCCCGTGGGGGGGGGGGTGTGGAGGGAGGGAGATTTGTAGCAAAGATTCTATATTTCTGTTACCATCTGCACAAAATGAAAAGTTGTGCATGAAATTTAGGTGAAGTCATCTTTCGTTAGGATGAGACGTCACACAAGAGCAGTAACTACAGATGCGTGTCTCTTTTAATTTCCTTCAGTGTTATTTGAGAATTAGAAAGTTAAGCGTAAGATAAGATCAGATTCAAACATGAGATACAGAAATGGCACATTTTATACTGGAATTACAAATCACTTGAAGATACTATGCTATGTGCAAGCCGAACTTTAACAGATTCCAACATAGATATTTCGCATACTATCCCATTAGTGAACTTTGAAGGAACTTGTTCACTCAGACAGATAAATAAATAGCAGCCAAGTCACTCAGGCATATAGAAATGCACCCAACTGTCTTAGGACGTTAGCATCTGGTCTGTATTCAAAGGACCATGGATAGGAGTGAGTTCGTTGATGATGTACTGTGTAGTATCACACACACTAATAAGATAATATGCTATAGTAACCGTCCAGCATGTGTGAACAGAGAGCCAAGCCAGTACTTCATGAAGAATTATATCAAAGCAAGTGATGAATGATCATGTGACACCTGAATTTGGACCGTTTTACCCTCCGGGTGTTTTGGTAGGTATTGATGTAACGGGGAAATGTAGGGAATGCTTAGATATACATTACCTTGATGTTGTAATCACTATAGCTGGACATATGCACAACTCTACTACCTTAATTCAAGTTGAGACAATAAACCTGTTATAATATGATTCAATCCTCCCATGTCCTTCTTCTCCTAACAGATGCGGGAACCGCACCTCCGACAAATCCACGTAAGTGTATTTATCTCATTATAGTGGTTTTCTTCTTACATACATCCGTGACGAAAAGTCTGTGCATTGTCTATAGCTTTAACAAGTGGAAAATACTTTGATCTCTTTGACCGTGTGATTGTGGACTTTGTAATGTACAAAATGTTGTAAAATGCTAAACATGTGATAAATCAGCTCAGCCTATCGGATATTAAGTGCAATTCAGTGCAATGTAGGTCAAGCTATTCGTTACGCAACAGTGATGATGAAATGATGGAATTTTAGATATAATTAGAAATTATGAGAAATGAAAAGCAAAAAAAATTTGACAATACTTCTGACATGTAAGTCCTCTGGTAGAGGACTAGAGCAAGGAGAAAATCAGAAACTAAATGGACACAAGGGAAGAGTGAGAAGGGAGACACCACCGCCATAAAAATTTAAGCTAATCTCGACAGGTTTGTATCGTCATTTAAAGCTTCGTTACGATGTTGAAAACCGTACGGTTTTGTATCTTGCTCTTAAAGCAGGGGTTTTGTACCTTTTCCACTACTTTGTACCCCTTAGCAGCTGGAAAAAAAATCACCATTCACCATGTTTGGATGACTGCTATAATATTTTCTCAGGAAGTTTGGTGTTTATTCCCTCCTATTGCATCACACCCTGGTGACCTGCCTGCATGCACCCTAGGTTCAGAGCAAGTAAGAATTTTTTTTGCGGGGCTTAAAGGGTGTGAAGACTTGCGCAAAATGAAACGTCTAATGCCGGTAATCTGACCTAGTTTCGAATGAGGTGTAACAGAAGACACCACCATCGATCCCAGAAAATACACACACAGCTTGCTACCGTCGGTAATCAGACACTAGTGTACAGTCAGTACATACAGCTGCGGTCAATACCCACAGCACAGTGTACAAACGATACAGCGATGGACATCTCAGGTCCAGCTAAAGATAACAAGGTATCACGTTTCATTACTGTCTGCATTTTGTAGCGACAAGAGAAAAAATTCACTTGCAAGCAACGGAAAGTAAACTTTTTAAAGATGGCGGCACGCGGAATGGGGCGAGTCTTCAATGCCTTTTATCGATCTGTATGGTCGTTCTGCTGTGTAGTGCACACACATGTGATATAGAGGACACAGGTAGGAGCAATGTCAAACACAAATTGTAGAAGATTAACACATACTCTACAGCCTCCTTCACTGGTACCAAGATTTCAACGACTTACTCGTGGCTATAGTCACATGACGGTCAAGCCTGTTTATAGAAAAACATAATTTGTTACTTGATAGCATACACTGCCATTAGGATTCATCATTCAGTGCACCTAATTAATTGACCAGCCACCATATGATTGTAAACACAAGTGCTCTAATAGCCTGCACTACTTTCCTGTGTGATGACAAATTTGGCTTGAGCACTGAAATAGTACATTGTGCATTTAGCCATGAATTTTTGCAGAGGATCATTCAGTATGGCTAGCGTTATAAACTTCTGGGTCGATATTCAGTCTCTCCTGTTTTTGGCTAAAAACAGGGAACTTGGGTGGTATTTGCTACAAGCAGGGAAGACCGTAATGGTGATACTAATTATAATAACGATGATGCTGACCACATTTCCATATAAGGGTGCAGTCTCAAAAGTAGGCGTTCTTGGAAATTGCGTGTTGACCGGTGTGACCTTAGCGTAATTTCATGGACAGCAGGCTGAACGGTGAGGGTCAGCGGGCTGACAGGACAGGTGATAAGTCTTGACCAGCCTACGTACACTGATGGAATATGAATCAGCCTCACACACACACATTCATTCATTTTCTATCGATTCTTAAATGTTCAAATAATACATGAGGGATATCTTTCAATTTTGATAGCAATTATCGGCTGTTACGATGACAACGGATCGAGCTACGATGGACACGCCCAGATTACCATGGACGGTGAACTCTGTGAACGTTGGGATGAGAACCTGGACCAGTCAATAAACCCTATCACTTACCCCGATTCAGGTTTGTACCAGTCAATTAACCCTATCACTTACCCCGATGCAGGTTTGGACCAGTCCAATAACCCTATCACTTACCCCGACGCAGGTTTATACCAGTCAATTTACCCTATCACTTACCCCCATGCAGGTTTGTACCAATCAATTAACCCTAGCACTTACCCCAACGCAGGTTTATACCAGTCAATTAACCCTATCACTTACCCTGATGCAGGTTTGTACCAATCAAAGAACCCTATTACTTACCCCAATGCAGGTTTGTACCAGTCAATTAAACCTATCACTTACCCCGATGCAGGTTTGTACCAGTCCAATAACCCTATTACTTACCCCGATGCAGGTTTGTATCTCCTCATGAATTATGTCATGCTGGCTCAGTGGTGTCTACGATTATATAAACTGTGATATGATGAAGGAATTGAAAACACTACGTACAAATTACTGTAAGATGTTTTAAGGTTCAGAGACTGACTGACTGGAAAAATCATACTTTTATGATTCATAAACAGAGAACCATGTGTGTTATCTTTCCTTTGTCTATGTAAAGTTACCATTCGCCTCCATATTTCAATTCTCACCACACTTATTAACAAAACAAAAGCAAAAGCATAAACAACATTATAAATGAAACACTTAATTTACTTCCAGCCTTGTTTATGTGAAGTCTGTGAACTTTTTTTTTTTTGCCAATGTAGCTGCCAGCAATTAGCCCTTGATAGTTAAAATAACAATTAAAACTGAAGATCTGCCCCCCAATCCTTATATTCACATTAGTTTGGGTTATGTAAATCTACTATGAAAGTGTTGTAGGTTCCATTTCAAAGTGTTCTTGTTTGGTTTGGAAAGGGAACAGATTTTTCTAAACATTGTAAAGACTTGCTTTGATGTCAATACAATTATTAGACAATGTAGGAAACAAGTTTCGATTGGAAATAGAATAAGTGTGTAAGCATAAGTGTGTAAGAATGCGTGTGAGGGTGTATGTGTGCGTGTGTTGGATGGTGAAAGAAATGAACCTCCAATTGTAACCACCTGCTTGAAATTCTGAGGCAACCATTGTCTGTTCATTTTCCCTTTTGTTTTTTTTGTCTTAATACATGACAGGGAATTAGTGTAGTAGATTTATTAATTATTATTTATTAATTAAAGTCTTTCCGTTTGTTCTCTATCTGTCACCAGGCTTGGACGAGAACTACTGCCGTAATCCTAACAATGGACCTGCTCCCTGGTGCTATGTTAGAATGGAACTTGGTGTCGGTTGGAAAATATGTGACATTCCAGAGTGTACCCGTAAGGCTTCCCACTTGCTGTTTTTGTTCTGTTTTTAATAACCATCTCCATTTTTTTTTATTCCTGGGGAAAATTGAATTTTATAAAAAAAAAAAAAAATCTGTTTTGTACTCAAACACTGGTCAGCTCAACTGCAAAAGGGGCCACTAGAATTGTTCTACTTTTAAGCTCAAAATTTGACTTTTCTATAGTATATATCTTGAGCATTGGCAAATTTCTATGTCACAAAATAAATGCTGAATCAAGAATTTATATAAATTTGTTTATTGAATCTATAACTACTTTGACCACCAAGGAATTTTGCTACATGTGGTAAAGATGTCTGAACCTTTTAAGCGATGAGATTTAGAATATACTTATGTGTGATGAAGAATAAATACACAGATGTTCTAGTTATATATGCTGTTATAACCTCGTTCAAACTGACACCACAAGCTCTCATTTAAAGTTTCTACGAGGGCCAGAGAAGAAAAAGTCCTAATTGAAGCAAAGTGTCAAAGGTCAAGAAACTCTCACTATTCTTAGATTGAGCAATGTACATGGTAGGTAGGTCTTTAAGACGTGAATACCGGATTAGTACCATAATTGGCTGGTATTTTTTTTTTTTTGGCACTCCAGATTAAAACTTTTAATGGGAGAGACATGTATGTATGTATGTACGTATTTTAGATCCTCCTGCAAGCCTGAACTGGCGAAGAAGCCTCATTGGCTTATCAAAGCCGCAAGCTGACCGAAGTCAGTCTCTTACATTCATATTTAACGTCCATGATTATGAATTGTCAATTGTCAACAACTCTGTAACTGGACGACATACATTAATCTTGGAGTGACTCAAACCGGGGACCTTATGATTGGAAGGCACCGGCGTTAACCACTGAGCTAACACTCCTATTCATGGCTACCAGGATGACTACTGAGAATGCTTATTCACTCTTTTCCACTGTTATTCTTTTTTTTTACTCTTTTTCACTCTTCTTATTTTCACTCTTTTTCCCTCTTCTTATTTTCAGTCTTTGTCGTGTTGTCATAAACAGAATTTCATTGTTTTTTTGTTTTTTTTACATTTTGAACAGCTGGTACTGACTGTTATGAAGGAGATGGCTACCTATACCGTGGTAAGGCTGACGTCACAGAGGAAGGCAAGGATTGCTTGTATTGGAATCAGCTAACCACTAATGCTTACTACAGGCCAGCCACATTCCCTAATGCAGGTTAAAACTTTAATTTTTAATGTGTTATTGAGTATATGTATGTAATAGTTGTGATTGGCTTTAGTCAAGCTTATTCAATCATTCTGTTTGTTATTCAAAGTTTATATGATCTTATATAGAAACCTTCCAACCAGTAAGATAACACTTGTGTTCAGCAATCCCGTAAGGAAAGTGACCCGTGCATACATTATTTTCACCCAACAGTCACACTTGCCTAGAATCTTATATGCAAATTAGTCATTGGTTACATCTGTTATGAAAACGTTATAGCTATCGGATTGTGACGATTGCTTATTTAAGACTAATTATAAAATAATTATCGAAAAGAATTAGTGAGAGACTCTCTGAAAGGTACAAAACTATCGTTTGTGAATCTGATATCAAAGTCAAGCATTTTTTTATATTTTTTTTTTATAACTTACACAATAATTTCGACCAGCAATATATTGCATACCCGGTGTGACAGGAGAACTTTACCTGTTAACATAAAACAGCTACAATCAAAACTGTTTGTATTTGTCTTATTTTTATCCCTGGATCCTCTTCGTATCCTAGGACTAAACGGTAATTACTGCCGTAACCCGAGCGGTTCTCGTTACGGTCCTTGGTGCTACTACAACACTACGACGTTTGGATCTTACGTTTCAAAGCCGTGTAATATTGAAATATGCGAAGGTAACAACTTCAATTGATTTTCTGATTAATGGAGTATAATTGCTAAGGCTCTAAAAGTTTTTTTTTTTATATACAGTGAAGCACATATTTATTTATTTGATTTATTTATTTATTTTTATTTTTGGCATACTTTATATCCTATGGTATGTATGAAATACATGACATTTCTCTCTTAATCCCTTGTATTGCAGAAGGAAAATCACTTTGTCATGTTTATAAAATAGCTACCTCAAGAGTACCCTAATGTTATCCCCCTCCACCTTCCCCCCCCCCCCCCCCCCCCCCCCCCCGACCACCCTCAAAGGTTATTCACTATGAGATAATGTTTCTGTGAGAAAAGAGCCCAATATAATTTTCATAAGGGAGGTTGGTTATTAAGAGCTATTCAACCTGTTTGCATGAACTGTTTAGAAGTTGTATTTTCCAAGTTTTGATCACAAATTGTTATGCATGTTATATATTGTAGTAAGCTTGCTGTTTTCTCCTATCTCTTTCTTCACGCCTTCCTGGTCACTCTCAATCAATCTCTCCTTTTATTCGGTCCTATTTTCACACAGTCATAGGGTGTTACCAGGGTAACGGAGCGAGCTACCGAGGGTCCGTCGATACCACCGAAGATGATCAAATGTGTCTCTTCTGGGGGAACCTCACTAATCTAAAAGTTAATCCAAAAAGCTACCCAAATGCAGGTCTGTTGTTAATTCAAATTTATTTCTAAGATAAAATTATTATTATTTATTTGATTAATTATGTTACTGTCTGTTAAAAGTGTTTTTTTAATGTTATAGTACAGTCATATGAAGGATTGTAAATATCATACAATGTTGCTTTGAAAGCATTTCTCGTGTTAGGTCAGTTATTATTCAAATATATCACTCAAAATCTTGCGGTCCGGGCATACCTTATAGGAAACGTTTTTTTGTCTTTTGATCCTCAACATTCAGTAGTCTTTTTTTGGTTAGAAAAGCAGGGAAAGAATGAATCAATACTAGAGCTGCTTTGTTCAACAATGTTGGTCAAAATCTCTTCAGTTCCAGGATAAATGTGCAGTAACACTTTTTTTTTTTAACTCAGCTTGCAGTTGTTGATTTTTTTATAGAGAGAATGAGTTTTTGGTTTGTTTTATATTATGTTATGTGATTTTATTTTATGTTATGTTATATTATATTATGTTATATTTTATTATGTTATGTTATATTATATAATGTTATATTATGTTATGATATGTTATATTATATTATATTTATTTTTATGTTGCTACTGCTTGTTTTTGATTTGGTACTATATAAATCCACTGTATTATTACTGAATTATTTACAATATCATTATATAATAGAGATATCTTTATTTAGATGAGATTTCTACGATACCATTAAAGTAATCTTGCCAATACATTTTTAATGTTTGCCACGAACGAATGCTTTTTACATCTGCAGTGAAGTGTTACCAACGTTCACACTTCTTCAACAAAAAATTTAAGAAACCTTTTTTTTTTATCTGACTTGCAAACTCTAGGAATGGTCGCCAGACTGTTAGTGGTGCAAGACTATTAGAAAGGTCTCGTCATATTTTCTCTACTGCAGGTTTGGACCACAACTACTGCCGTAATCCAACCAGTGAAGATAAACCTTGGTGTTACACCTCAGAAACGGGGAACTGGGCACCCTGTGATGTCCACCAGTGCTCAGGTAAGAAAATTTAATAATTTTTTTTTAATTGGTTAAATAATGAAGTTGAAGATATTTTCTGCAATGTCATCTCATTTTATTGCACCTCCTAGGCATCAGTTTTTTTTTTAATTTCTTTCACTTTGAAATGAAATTAAGATATTTTATCCAAGCTATAAAATGTCAGAGTTCATCAACTATAAAAAAAATTGACAATTTTAAGTTTAATATTTATTTGATGGTTCTTGTACTTTAATCATTTTGTCCTCTTTTATTCTGTCAGGTGACATTGGATGTTATACCTACGATGGGGTAGACTACAGAGGCAAGGCACATTTTACCACCGGTGGTGTGGAATGCCTGGATTGGACTGAATTCATGGATGAGTTCTATCCAAGTGAGCACCTTTCCTTTCCTTCCCTCCTATTTTTCTCTTTTTGTTGCTGTTTTGATTAATTTTAGGGTTGGTAGCATTTAAATAAATCCAACTACATGGTATAAGACAAGGACCCATGAACACTAAATGTTAGTATAAGTAATCTGTGTACATTGTGGTCATGTTATGTGTACCATCCAATGGAAGGCCCCAACCCCCCCCCACAAACCCCACCAAACCCAACTTTGACAATTAGGAATAATTGTTCGTAAGGTTAAAACAAATTTGCGATTGGATTGACCTTACTCTAGGTCTAAAACTGGTCAGTCAAAGAAATAACATCTTTACAGGGGTCCCTAAATGTCCCATTTTGAAATTTTTATTTCTGAGGTGTTTGTAGATATCTGAAAGCACCATTCCAAACCTGCAACCCTGTGGCTTATGTTTACATATTTATACCAACCATGCATTTAATCTCAAAACAATGTTATCTAAGAGAGAAAAATAAAATGATTACACCAAAGGTTATCTGATATTCTGATATATTCACAGATGCCATGGACGCTTTCACCAGATATTCCTATTCGTATCTCTCGAGTTCTTCCGAGGATCCGATAAACGGCGTCCGTCAGTCGGAGTGTGCCGAACTTTGTCTCAATAACACGGAGATATACTGCAAAGGCTTCAACTACCAGAGAGGCAGGAATGCCTGTTATCTGTTGGAGGAAGATTCAGATGATGTGGCCGTTACGTTCAGTATTCTGTACGACTACTATGAAAGAAACCAAACGTTCGGTAAATCTGAAATAAATAAAACACTGAAAACAATATGGTATACAAGTTGAATTAATTAGCACTGCCATTTTCATGATAAAAACCACCATTGTGTTCATAAAGAAGAATAGAAAGATCATCAGCAGAAAAATCCCACTTGGGCAATTTTACTCCTGTACTCCATGTTTCATGCATTTATTTATTTATTTATTCATTTATTTATCAAATATTTGCATAGTTATGTGATGTTAGACAAAGTCTATGTACATATGCAAACAAAATTTCACATGATATCTTTATCTTTTTGACTAATTATTCAATTGTTGTTTGGAAAGGAGAAAAAGAGGTTCCAGATATGTGTAAAAAATTTTCTCAGCACTCGCTTCCAAAATTATTCTGTTAAATTGTCGATTAATAAGAATTTATAGACATGAAGAACTTACACCCTCGAAGCCATCGTAACAAGAGTTACTATCTGATTAATACAGATGCAAAGAAAATCCCTCTGAGAATGGTATTTTTGCGATGAATTGACCGAGACGTGAGCAAATAATATCCAAGTTTTGCTACTTGTTAGATACACATGAAATTTTCAAAAAACATACTTGCACATATTCTTTTTTAGTTTAAGTCGAGATTGGTAGTTAATTTGCCTTGGAAGACACTCAAAAAATTGCTGCAATCAGTTTGAATGTCTTATCCCAGTACTTTACTTACATCAGATATAAGTAAACACAGCAAAACAAGGATACAACACAACCCCTCCCCTCCCCTCCCCACCCACCCAAAAGAAGAAAATTGAACAACTAAAAGAATGGATAAAGTAATGAGGAATAGTCTAAAAGATAAAATATAAGTTTCAAATTAATAATGCTTCAAGGTTTATACATTTTAAAAGAAAGAAATCTTTAAAACAAAAACAAAATTGTTAAATGTTGAAATTTAGAAAAAGGAATCTTCATGTCATTAACAACCTGATTTTAATTAAAAAAAGGTCTGGAAAAGAATTACTGCAGAAATCCTACCAATGCAGCCGCCCCCTGGTGCTACTACTCTGATCCAAAGACTGGCTCCACAGCATGGACGTTCTGCGCCATCTCAGAATGTAGTCGTGAGTGTTAATCCTTTTCTGGTCGTTGTGTATTTAGAAGGAATATTTCTAGGAACCTTACGTTTGGAACAAAAAAGTTGCCGTGACAAAATTAAAGAAAGAAAATGAGGCAGCAGAGTTATTGTAAAGTCAACTGCTGTTGTTCAGTGATGAATTCATCAAACAACAGGAATGGATTTTTAAACATCAGTTAAAATCATGTTTCTCAACCTGACATCTGTGGATCCTTAAAGGCATTGAAGACTCGCCCCAAACCACGAGCCGCCCTATGAAAAAAGTTAACTTTCTGTTGCTTGCAAGTGAAGTTTTATTCTTGTCGCTACAAAATGCAGACAGTTATGAAACGTGATACCTTGTTATCTTTTATCTGGACCTGAGATCAGGGAGTTCCATAACAACTCCCTACTGAGATGTCCATCGCTGCTATGTACACTGTGTTGTGGGTATTGACCGTAGCTGCATGTTTTGACTGTACACTAGTGTCTAATTACCGACGGTAGCAAGCTGTGTGTATTTTCTGGGATCGATGGTGGTGTCTAACACTTCTGTTACACCTCATTCGAAACTAGGTCAGATTACTGGCATCAGACCTTTCTTTGTGCGCGAGTCTTCACTCCCTTTAAGGGGTCCATGAAATATTTTGGGCTTCCATCAGTGCTAAGGGGTGTGTCCACAGGAGACTCTGTCATAGCCTAATGTGGTCTATCAAGTGTTTACTGACTTGTGTGTAACATCACCACGATAAATCTTGAGAGTTCCATCTTAGGGCAAAGAGATGGAGACCCTTTTTCCCTCCTGCGCCAACCATGCATGATGGGGCTGAGGTCGTCACGAGTGGTACTTCCTAATTCTGGAAGGAGGGGCCATTTATTGATTGTCCCCTTAGGAGGTCTGTATATGTTTGAGTAAGCTAGGAATTAAAGCAAATGGTTGCAAAAGCAATGTGAGTTAGGGCCTTGTAAGGTACCATGAGAATAGTGGTTTTTTTACCCAATGGTTTGGTTTGTTGATATATTTAAATGAGGTTTCTTGCATGTTTTATCAGCTGAGGATCCAGGTTGTTATAACCCTCATGACTTGGGTGTGAGCTACAGAGGAACGGGACACACGACTGCATCAGGACACACCTGCATGTCGTGGGAGGACACTTACAGGAAGCCAGAGGACTACCCAAACAAAGGTATCTACATAAACTGCAAAAAAAAGAAAAAATATATATTAAAAAAATTGCTATGGATATCTTCTAAGACAATGAAGTCAGCTCTAACCAGAAGGAAAAGAATGTATGGTTAATAATATTATTAATTCACGTTTTAATGGAAATGTCTTATTGGCTCGATCCACCGTATTAGCAACAAGAAGCTTGTCTGCTGGGACATTTTACTGTTTTCATGCGTAAGTCGGTAAAGGAATCACTTTTTCTCTTTCTTAAAATGGAGTTAATATCTTTCTTATCTTTTTTGTTGTTTTTGTTTGATAGGTTTGGAGGCTAACTTTTGCCGTAATCCAACCAGTTACTCCGGTGGACCCTACTGTTACTACCCTGGCAAATCTGGGGCAACCTTTGAGTACTGCAACGTACCCCAGTGTGAAGTCGAAGGTAGGATACCCTTAAAGAATGAAGTCAAAATTTAACGAGATTGTCACTCAATGTAACTTGGTTATATTACTACAAGCCATGTACTACACATTAGTTTTGTGTGTTATAAGATTGGATCGTGCCTTCTAAGCTGAAAAATATGGGTCTTTTTGGTCTTGGAGCATCTTTCTGTGTTAGGTTAATAATTAACATTGTATAACTAAGATTGGTAACTTCATCAACTTAAAGATTAAAAATTGGATCATGTCTTCCAAGCTGAAAAATATGCATTTTTTGTTGTATTGGAGCATCTTTCTGTGTCTGGTTAATAATTAATATTGTAAAACTCAATATAAGATTGGAAAATTGATCAACTTAACGATTCCAATCCATGATGTTTCCATCACAAGACAGCCGATGATCGAAGTAATTAATAAATTTGATTTGATCTGTAAAAATAAACACTTTTCAATGTAGTCTTAATCTTAATCATAGTCTTAATGTAAAAAAGCAAATCGGAAATGTTTAAATAGTCACAACTTTTACACGTTTACTGTTTGAAATGACACTTCATCAATCGAGCTGTCTACCTATGTTCTTATGTGGGTTTAGTGTTTAAAGGTAGTCAGTATAGGCCCCAAATTATATGATGCTATAATTGCTAGAAGTTTACAAAAAGTACTTCCCTGGAGGTCTTTACTCTCCAAATTGTTCTCAGACATTTTTAAAGAACACACAATATGACTGCATGTCCCAGTGAGGAAAATTTCCTCTAAGGTTGAAATAAAAGTAGTCTAAGAGTTTTGACCAAAGGTGACCATATTTGAATATCTAGCATAATTGCGGCCAATACAGCATACCTTTAAAAAACAATTGAAAAAACTAATCAAACCCATCTCAAAAAGCTGCTTTATTTACTATAAACATTGGATGATGTATGGCGGTCCTTTTTTTGCGAATAATTACTTTGAGTTATGACGTCTAAACGAGTGAAGACCTGTCATCAGCCATGTGTTCGTCCATTCACGTCACTATTTAACGTTCTTCTAAATTTGTGAATTTATCATCCCGATCATGCTGTATAAATTGTAACGTTCTTCCGTGTAGAGGTTTGTGGCGAGGGCTGGATAGAGGACCCCAGCAGCACCTACTGTTACCAGATTGTGACTGACAAAGAATCCACATACGAGGAAGCTAGAAAGCTTTGCGTAGATCAGGATGCCGACTTGCTGAGTATAACCTCTCCCGAAGAACAAGCATTTATTACAGGTAGGTTGTCCAATCATTTGTTTATGGCAGAAATTTTCTTAGATTTTTATTTATATATTTTTTTTATAATTAAATAAGTTTTCAATTTGACTTGCTGAGTATTACCTCTACCGAGAAACAAGCATTTATAACAGGTAGGTGGTCCAATCATTTGTTTGTTTATTTGTGGCAGAAATTTTCTTATATTCTTATTTTAATTAATTTTTTTATAATTAAATAAGTTTTCAATTTGACTTACTGAGTATTACCTCTCCCGAGGAACAAGCATTTATTTCAGGTAGGTTGTCCAATCATTTGTTTGTTTATTTGCTCTCTTTTCTTTCCCCCCGTCAGGCATGGTTCGTACCGAGAGAGTGATAGCCCTGTGGATGGGTCTCAATGATCTTTTTAATGAAGCAGGCTGGGAGTGGTCGAATGGAGCACCGTTTAGCTATCTAAACTGGGCTGAAGGTAGTGTTGTTGTAAATTGGTAGAATAAGCATGCAATCTAGACTAGGTTAGGCTAGATATCACTGCTATATAAGTGTGGTAGGTCAATACAAATCAGGTAAATATTAATAGGCAATGTTTGTATTAAAAAGTGCGGAAAAAACTCAAGATTTTAAGCATGTGTTTATAACATGAATGCAGCAAACTATTAAACATGCCGGCTAATTTTCTTTGAAGTGTTTTTGATGATCAGAGGAATTATGGGGAAAATGCTCCTAGTTGCTTTGAAAGTTATAGACTGATAAAATGAAAGGAGTTATCATACAGTATGTGTAAAGATAAATAGTAAAAATATTTGACTCAGTGAGTATCACATTTATTTGTGGTCTGATAAAAAATAGTTGAAGGTAGTCAGTATAGGCCCCAGATTATATTATGCTACAGTATAATTGCTAGAAGTTTTCAAAAAGTACTTTCCTGGAGGTCTTTACTCTCCAAATTGTTCTCAGACATTTTTAAGGAACACGCAAGATAACTGAATGTCCCATTGAGTAAAATTTCCTAAAAGGTTGTTATAAAAACAGTTTAAGAATTTTGCCCAAAGGTTACCATATTTGAATATGTAGCATATTTGGGGCCAATACAGCAAACCTTTAAAGCACTTAAAAATTGATTTTCAGTTGTCTGTTTGTTGGTTTGACTTTAGTTATTCCTTTATTTGTTAAAGTTATTTCTAGGAATATTACAGTGAACTATAAGGATCCAATTTCAGTAGCATTAATGTTGCATATGGACTGACCCTAATTATCTTCTCTTTCATATGATGTATTTTATGTAGTTATATTTCAAAGACAAATATTTCGTTTGGGAAAGTCTTATTAAAGAGTTTCTTTTTTTTTTATGCAAAGTTAGTAGAGGCTAACATTTGTTATATTTTGTTAATATTTGTAAATTATTTGTTAAATATTCTATGGGTTGGCAGTAGGACAGAAGTGGTCAGTAAGTGTTGAGGTTTGGTGAACGATGATACTTCTGTGTTATATTTTTGGGGGTAAAAATGAAGGAAGTCTGAAAAAGTATCTCGCAGCGAAGGAATATTAATATCTCTTCAAGAATGCATGTTGTCTCCACAATTCTGTATTACTGAATGACATTTACAATTCAGGTAAAATTTTAAGGATTGCATTGATTTGATATCGTCTTCATAAAAGTAACTGCCTGATTGATCGATTGATAAAATGGCATCACTTTTGTGACTATTTTTTTTTTTTTTTTTTTGAAAGATGAGCCTAACAATGCCGGTGGAGGTGAACATTGCGTTGCTTTGTCTACTCATAACGGAGAATGGGCCGACGAAGACTGTGATTTGAACTTTGCTCATATCTGCAAGAAAATCAGTGAGTAGAATCACTCATCTTTAACTTGAAAGTCAAGGGTGCACCATCCTTACACCACTCTATGAACACATATTGACAAGACTTGCCACTTTTAGTTGAAAATAATGATAAAATATTTGCTTTGTTGTATTTATGGGATATGGAGTCCAGGTCTTGTAGAATTGGTAAACAAATCTTGCCCTGTGGGAGGGGGGAGGTTTGATTAACAGTTAGGGTTGAAGCCTATAAATTATAGAATCCATCACTCTAAACTGTCTTCCAAAAAAAAATTGAACAAATTAAAAAATATTATCTTTTTTATTTCAAATGAATGTGTTGTTCAAATTAATAACAAAGACTTGTAATTATTTGGAACACACAGCAGTACAATTTACTTCAAACTGACTATGCTGGTTTGGACCATCAAACTGTGAAATCTGCCATAAGCTCATGTCACTGCTTTAGTAGTTTATATTCGTAAGTCTGTCTTCATGCACAACATGTGTCCTTTAGGTTTGGATGCGACACCCCCAGCTCCTACCACCGCCCTGCCTGGAGGTGGTTGTCCCAGGGGATGGTCAGGCTATGGGAGTCACTGCTTCCTGATAGAGAAGGACATGGTGGAGTGGAACGTGGCAGAGTCGTACTGCCACGCCATCGGCGCCGAGCTGGCTTCCATCCACGACATCGGAGAAATGCAACATCTCACAGCTCAGATGGCAGAAGGTAAAGAATTCTTCATGATTGTCTATGATAACAGAACCAGTATATATCAAGTGTTAAGAGACTAATGTTATTTAAACAACTTTCTAAATTGAATATATTCCACATTTGGGTTTAAAATGTTGAATTGGAAGCCACCCGATGTGTAATACATAAGCCCTTGCAGGTTTCTCCCACATTTGTGGTCGCTTGAGCGTCGTAAAAAATAACTACCTGATTATAAAGATTATGATTATTATTGATGTTAGACATGAAGTGTTGCTTTATACTTGTGGTCAGTTTATGGTCAAGATAAGTTGGTCAGAAACTACTCTGAAATAAGAAACAGAAAGCTCGCCTCTGTTTGTGTGTAAGATCTCTTGCCACCAAACCAGTGAGCGAAACCAGATCCATTGCTTTATAGTATTACGTGGAAGGCATCTCATTCATTGTATCCCAATATTTATTTATTTATTTCTATTTTCGAAACGGTGATGCATCTCATGAAAGTTGACTTTGGTGTAATTATTTCAAGAAGAATATCTAAGTCCTTTCGAAGACAGGATGTCACCAGACATTTCAAGAACCTGTTTTCAATGAGGCCATCTCATTGGAGCTTTAGTTTTCTGTCATTCTGCAATCAACGTTCTTTGCCCCCTCTTTCGTTTCATTTTCTTGGTGACTTTTAGTGAAGCACAGTGTATACTGGTTTGGAGCTAACGACATCCTCGAAGAGGACCGTTGGGTGTTCTCTAACGGCACCGTTGGGTCTGCGGAAGAAGAACTTCTCTACTTCAATTGGGCGGACGGAGAACCGAACGATGCCGGCTCTGCTGGTGAAAATTGTGCCTGCATGCTGTGAGCATTACATGGATTTCTGAATCAGTCTTCCATTTGCATTTTATATCATTCAAAAAAGAGAAGAAATATGAAAATATTAAGATATTATGAAAGTTTAGTACATTTTATGTTTGTGTATATGTTATTTTTTGATGGTCAAGATATATGCTCTGAAAATTAATTTTATGATATCAATAATAATCTCAAGTTAATGATGGTATAGTTAATGATGGGCTAGTCTCTTATATGTGTTTGAATTGATCTTGTTCTATGAAAATAAAAATGGTTTCATGTTAACATGACATAAACAGCAGCTCGTCAAAGGCTTAAAACCATTGAATGCTATTCGGCCTTCAGAACATTACTGTGCATTACGATCTGTTGTTATAAGTTTATGGAAAAAACCAGAATTTATTTGCCAATAGATTTATATATAGCATCTTAGACAAAATGACTTAACAATCTATATATTATAATTTCCACCCACTGAAATATAAACTTTCAGCATTTAACACTTTACCTTCTTGGAATATATCAATGGTCTTAAAAATACAACCCTTGATCAATATCTGATTTACTCAATTCAGCTTCATATCAAAAGTAAGCTTTCTAACTTGGCTTTTCTGATGATGTATTTTTGGGGGGCTTTACTTGTTTCTTACTTAACTGTTGCTGGCTTAAATTGTTATGTAAATGAATAATGGAAAACTCAGTTGGTGGAGCTCTGAGCTTGTTACCCAGAGGTCACGTTAGATTCCCGTTTTAGCGCTTTTCCAATAGCTTCATTGTTTTACTTGATGTAGTTTATTGACTTTCTTTTTATAGCCAATCCTGGCATTGGGAGTGGAATGATTTCAGATGCGATGCGACTTTACCGTACGTCTGCGAGGGTGTCCCGAATCCAGGAATTGGAGATGGTATGTTAACGGTTTATCCTAAAGATTCGCTCATTCTTTTGCGACAACTTTTGAATTTCCAAACAATTTTTTTTTTCCATCCATGTTTTAGCCCAATCATGCAATATTATGTTTTTCCTGATTCCCTGTTCTTTTGTTGTTTGTTCTTTTGTCTAAATATCAGGCACATATAGCATTTACAAAGATGCTGAAAGCTTTGCTGATGCCGAGCAGAGCTGCCGAAACCACGGGGGAACTCTGGCCACCATCAGCAGCCAGGATCAGATGGATCAATTATCCGCCCTCCTGGATCAAGTGTATAATCCCTTTGGTAAGCACTACTCCCCACCCCTCCCCTCCCCTACCCTTCCCCCACCCTAACAGCTCTATATGCTTCACAATTTTATTAGGTCAAAATTCCCGATAGTGTTTATGGATTATCGAAATTGGAAAGCTCAATTTTTTGGTTTATAATATTAATGAGTCACTCGCGTAATAAAAACAGTTTAAGAATTTTGACCAAAGGTGACCATATTTGAATATCTAGCATATTTGGGGCCAATACAGCATACCTTTAAACATATTATATCATATTTACATTGTATATATTTAGTACCATTATTATATCGTTAATATATCAGTATCAATCATTACTAATCTATTTTCTCTTGGATATCTCATTATTAATCAGGCGAAGACACCTTCTGGTTTGGGGCAAACGACATCAAGATGGAAGGTAACTGGGTGATGGGGGGTGATGAGAACAGTAACAAGCCACAGCTTTATGAGAACTGGCACTCGAGTGAGCCTAATAATTACATCGCACCAGGAGAAGACTGTGTGGCTATGATGTAAGTAACCTCACTGTACTTCACAGGCATTTTGAACAATTATTATGATTATTATGATTAATAACTTTAATAACTTTGAACAATTAATAAGATTTTGATTTCTTTGAAGATTATAGATGAGTATCAACATGTCATTGGTTTAACTACAAGTTGGGATACTTCAAAATGAAATAATTTAATAAGTATAGTCTTGACAGACCTATACGTGATGACTTCACATGGGATTGGTTCCTCTATGGCTGTGATACCCCTCCCACCCGCTCCCCCCATCCACACCAAAAAAAAAAAAATTGTTTGTCTGGACAGACCTATTTTCATGTTTGTCTTGACTACACTTGGGATAAGTTTGACTATGCTTTACAAAACCCCCTAAAAAAGTTATGATTTGTGTGTTTGACTAGACTGAACTATGGATGTTGATTACACATCAAACTGGTTTGATTACAGCTGTGGTATCCCACTCCCCCCCCCCCGCCCCCGTCCCTTGACAAAGCTATACCAGATGACTACACATGGAATTGTATAGGATGATTACACACTACACTATTGATGATGACTACACATTGAAGTGGTTTGACTACAGCTGTGATAGCCAGATATAAATAAATGTAAACTTTTGCGTTTGTCTTGACAGACCTATCGATGATGACTACACGTGGAAGCGGTTTGACTACGGCTGTGATAGCCAGATATAAATAAATGTTAACTTGTGTGTTTTTCTTGACAGACCTATTGATGATGACTACACATGGAAGTGGTTTGACTACGGCTGTGATAGCCAGATATAAATAAATGTAAACTTGTGCGTTTGTCTTGACAGACCTATTGATGATGACTACACATGGAAGTGGTTTGACTACGGCTGTGATAGCCAGATATAAATAAATGTAAACTTGTGCGTTTGTCTTGACAGACCTATTGATGATGACTACACGTGGAAGTGGTTTGACTACGGCTGTGATTCTCCAGAGAGGTTTATCTGCGAGGATATCGACCCTGACGGATACTCTTACCAAGGTGAGAATTGCCCCAGAAATCTGATTGTTCAAGAAACCAAATATACAAAGTCTGTCTGCTTCAAGGACTTCCAAGCTTGATTTTGACAGAAATTTACATCGAATAAAGTCGAGACTAAATTAAAATTTCATAAGTGTAATCAATTGAGGTTTGTTAAATATTATACCAACTGCACAGACAGGCAGGTTGGTAGTTATCCTTGTGGTGTAGGGATATGTGAATGCTTTGAGATTCAGTTTACTTCAACCAGTATGAAAGTCCAATAGGATATTGATATTTACATTAATTAAGATCATCAGTGCTGCCTCAAAATTGAAATAAAAATTGGACTCTTCAGATTATTTACCACTTTGTTGAGGAAGTCAGACAATAGAACGATCTGATTGGATAATAAAAATAATGGCCTGAAATTGGCGGTAAGACATCGTGTTAAAAAAAGGCTGCATAAGGCTGCATAATCCTTTGTGCTCTGCATATAATTTGCTATAGTGTGATATTGATTACAGCCTTGCTGCAGGGGATTGTGCAGCTGCTGCAGCTTTCTGGTTTTCACAGTGCCTTAAAGGGTGTGAAGACTCGTGCACAAAGAAATGTCTCATGCCAGTAATCTGACCTAGTTTCTAATGAGGTTTAACAGAAGTGTTAGACACCACCATCGATCCCAGAAAAGACACACACAGCTTGCTACCGTCGGTAATTAGACACTAGTGTACAGTCAATACATACAGCTACGGTCAATACCCACAACACAGTGTACATAGCAGCGATGGACATCTCAGGTCTAGATAAAAGATAACAAGGTACTGTCTGCATTTTGTAGCGACAAGCAAAAAACTTCACTTGCAAGCAACAGAAAGTTATCTTTTTCAGAGGGTGGCATGCAGTTTGGGGCGAGTCTTCAATGCCTTTAATAATTTTGAAACTTGTGTTAGTATTGGTGACCAGTTTGCAGGTTTCTCTAGCATATTTGGAGGATGCTGAAGGCGAGGGAAGGGGAGGTGTGTGGGGAGGGGGGTAAGGGAAGGGATACCGATGACTTTTATACTGGTCTCTTTTAAGTCATAGGTAGATATTGAAGCATTTCCTGATTTTCCTGATTAATTAATAGTTTCTTTGTTTCTGATTGGTTCAATACAGACCACAGATACACTGTTGTGGATGAGGTACTACCGTGGGGTAAAGCCAGCCAGTACTGTAACTCAAGAGGAGGACGTCTGGCACGGATCAGAGATCCAAACCTGGAAAATTTTGTGGAATTTGTCGTCAACGAATTTGAACAGGACGGTAAGAACTTGGGGATCGTATGGTTGGAGGGCTTAATTACTTTCAAACTCGCAGATCGGTTGCATGAGTTACACTGAATTCTGGGCTAAATACCAAGAGAGCCT
The DNA here is from genome assembly GCA_000934455.1 of Apostichopus parvimensis. Classification (NCBI taxonomy): domain Eukaryota; kingdom Metazoa; phylum Echinodermata; class Holothuroidea; order Aspidochirotida; family Stichopodidae; genus Apostichopus; species Apostichopus parvimensis. The sequence goes on from KN884452.1 coordinate 23,451, forward strand.
TCGAAGTCTTAGCGTTCCCATCTTCCGTTCAAAAGCAAAAGCATTTTAGCTTTCACTTCAATAAATGTTCCCTCACAGTGAGACATGTAATTGTTTAACATAAAGTAAATCTTAACATCTGGAAAACAAATGGATGGGATCATACAAGACCCCTGTGCCTCACCACCTCCCCCCCCACCCCATTCCCACTACACTTAACGAAATATCTCCACAGGTTGCTATCGTTTGGTCTACTAAGTGTTTCAGCTGTGTGTACTGTCAGTGCAATTAAATTCAATGCATATTGTTGAGTAGTATTAAGTTTTCTTGGAACATACAGCAATCTTGCTGGTGTATGTGATCTGCATCAATATTTCTGAAAAAGAAGATATAAAACAGGAAATTAAGCGCAACTATACAGAATCTGATATCAAATCCCCCATGTCAGGAAAGGAAAAAAGTTTCTACATAGGTAGAGACTTTCAAACATCCTCCTTTCCCCCTTCCTCCTCCTCCACCCCCCTCCCCCTCCCTCTCTGCCTCCTTCCCTCCCCTGCCCCATTTCCCAGTTTCAAAGTCAATGCAGTTTTCATTTCGTCTCTCTTTTTGTTCATTTATTTACCATTATACATCTTAAAATCTACGACCTGTATGGTCTATGAGATACTGCTCCCTGGATCTTTCCAAACTGTTGCCGTGAATACCTAACAGTTTCCTATCATTTTCAGGATCTAAATATTTATTCTCCTTCCATTTCTACTTTTCTTCACTGTGTTTTGAAATGGAAATCACAGTTTATAGTTAGTTTCACTTTGTCCTTCCAGTTATATTAAGGAGTAAAGGAGTCTGGATAGGCCTGAATGACATATCCCACCAGAATTTCTTTGAATGGTCCGATGGGTCAAAGGTCACTTATACCAACTGGAATTCAGGAGAACCTAACAACTTTGCTCGCCAAGAAGATTGTACATTCGTTTTCACCTCTGTGAGTTTTTTATACATTTTGTTTCATTTAAATTAACAGGTCTATGTCATGTTTTAATGATACCATTTCATTTAGCTGTTACAAAATGGAAAGGACCCAAATGGACTGGTCTCTCATGACTATAATAACAATATATCCTATTTCATTTACCTATCGCAGAATGGAACAGACCTGAATGAACAGGTCAATGTCATGCATTTAATGATACCATATTTCACTTAGCTGTTACACAATATAAAGGACCCAAATGGACTGGTCTGTAATGTTTGTAATAATAATATAACCTATTTCATATACCTATCGCAGAGTGGAACAGACCCAAGCGGACTGGTCTACCGTGCTGGTAGGTGGGGCGATTATGACTGTGGAGACGACAGCTTCGGTTACGTGTGTCAGAAGGATAAAGAAGTTGTCCCGACCAGCGATGTTCCACCTCCCCAGTTCAACTGTCCAGAGGGGTGGTTGTGGACGTCGAGTTACTGCCTCTTTGTGACCGAAGATTTGCTCACCTGGGAGGATGCCCAACAGACTTGTTTGAAGGAAGACACAAACCTAGCCACTGTCAGAAACTAGTGAGTTAATCTTTCCCTCTCATAAGGACCTTGTTGTCTAATAATGTGGTTTGTAGCTGTGGTGATCTAGCCTGCAGTAACTAATAGTTACGGTACACCATGGAGGTAAAATCTGTTTTTACCTCCATGGGTACACTCACTGGTTACGTAAGCACACTGCGGTGGTATATCACTCAGTAAGAGGGACTAGAACAATGGTATTCTTTGTTTATATATCGTTTGTTTTAAGAGTAATCGTATGAATCTGGGAGTCGGATATACCTTAGAAGGAGTAGCAGTTGTTGGAGAAAATAGATGTAGAATAATTTACTTCATGTTTTCGTTCCTTTATTCATAAAACTGAACATTACAGTAGCACAAACATTATGTAGTGAGTACAAACGTATGGTACAAAATGTATTTAATAGTTTTAAAGAACCTTAATCTTGGAAACGAACTTGTAGGAACTGAATGATAATCTTTCACCGGGATGGTTAGATTTCATTCCCTCAGTTTTGTATGTCGACAATAAATTTACCTATGAACCTTTCCTGTTAGAACTTTTACAAATTTTACAATTTTGACAAATTTTACAATTTTGACAAATTTTACAATTTTGACAAATTTTACAATTTTGACAAATTTTACAATTTTGACAAATTTTGCAAATTTCTTGTATTGATTCCTTTAAAAATATAACTTTATATAAAATGTTGTTGTACGTGTCACTTGCATTTTTGTCTTCTTTCCTTTACAGCTATGACGTAGCTGAATTGGTGGATCGGCTGAGAGAGTCAAACGGAATATTCTGGATTGGACTGAACGACATAGAGAGGGCTGGTTTCTACCAGTGGGTTGATGGTACTACCGTTACATTCACTAACTGGGATCTTGGTCAACCAGGTTGGTAAATCATCATTTTAGCATGAAGAAATAATCTATAATTAATTTACTTGAGAGGGATATATTCCTTATTTATTACTGTGTGTAAATTTTGTTTACAAGATTGATATACAATATATTGTGCTTGGCTCTGTGACAGGTTTGTATATAGTAAATATTGTCAATGATCACAGTTTTTTATGTTGAGGGGGGGAGGGTGGGGAGAGGGAGGAGGTTTGATGTAAGCCATCCAGCATAGTCATTGCGTGAACCAAGGGAACCAGGTTTGAAGGAAATGGACACATATTGTTACATTTTGCTATGCTAAGCTATGCTGGGCTATGTTGTACTGTTTGTTGTTATATGTATTTTATGTTAGTTAGTTTGTTCTGTTAGTTTATTTATGTATGTTAGTTTATTTATATATGTTAGTTTATATTGTTATTGTTTGCTCTGCTAAGCTAAGCTGGGTGATATACTGTTTGTTGTTATGTATTTTATGTTACAGCTTCTAATATTGTTTTACGTTATCTATTTATATATATTAGTTTATATTGTTATTGTTTGCTCTGCTAAGCTATGCTGGGTGATAGTATGCCAAGATCTACTATATGTTTACTTATGTTTTCTTTTACCAGATAACCACGATGGGAGATGTGTCGGCATGGCTGTTGGACCTAATGACTTTGGAGAGTGGGATGATCAAACCTGTGATAGCCGTTATCAAGCTATCTGTCAGAGACCGCAGGATAATGTTGTCTTCCCCGACCCACCACCCACCCCCTCAGCAGATTGGACCTGTCCAAGTGGGTGGAGTGGTTTTGGGTCTTACTGCTATCAGGTAAAGTTTGATCATTTGTGGCAGAGGTGATCTGAAGCAGTGTCAGTTTACTTCTTTAATGTTTTATGTTTGTGTTCTATTTACCTATCGTGAGCTTGGGGTAACTTTTCTGTTACCTACATTATTTGTATTTTGTAACAGATTTATGGGCGTGGTCAACCTGTCCCATGCTTAAATTGTTTGTATTTTGTTACAAATGGTGACAGTGAGCAAATTATCCCTTACCTTGTTTGTATTTGTCACAGATTGTGAGAGCAGGTAATGTTTAACACGTGCTTACCTTGTTTGTAAGTTGTTACAGATTGTGAAAGTGGGTAACATGATTGTTACGTATACTGTTTGTACCTTTTTAAAGTTTGTTAGAGTGAGTAACTTTTTTCCTTACTGACTTTGTCTTTTCTATAGATTGTAAGAATGGATAAAATTTCCCTTACTTACCTTTTAGTATTTACAAATTGTAAGAGTGGGTATCTTCTTGCTTACTAACCTTGTTTGTATTTGCTACAGATAGTAAGTGTGGGTAACTTCTTACTTGCTTACCTTGTATGTATTTTTTACATATTGTAAAGTGGGTAACATTTCCCTTACTTACCTTGTTTATATTTATGACATATTGTAATAGTGGGTAACATTTACCTTTCTTACCTTGTGTGTATTTGTTACAGATTGTAAGAGTGGGTAACACTTGCTTACTTACCTTGTGTGTATTTGTTACAGATTGTAAGAGTGCGTAACTTCTTACTTGCTTACCTTTATGTATTTGTTACATATTGTAAGAGTGGGTTACTTCTTGCTTACTTACCTTGTGTGTATTTGTTACTGATTGTAAGAGAGGGTAACATCTTCCTTACTTACCTTGTTTGTATTTGTTACATATTGCAAGGGTGGGCAACATTTCCCTTACTTACCTTGTTTATATTTGTTACATATTGTAATAGTGGGTAACTTCTTGCTTACTTACCTTGTGTGTATTTGTTACTGATTGTAAGAGAGGGTAACATCTTCCTTACTTACCTTGTTTGTATTTGTTACAGATTGTAAGAGTGGGTAACAACTTACTTACCTTGTGTGTATTTGTTACAGATTGTAAGAGTGGGTAACATTTCCCTTACTTACCTTGTATGTATTTGTTACAGATTGTAAGAGTGGGTAACATCTCTCTTGCTTACTTACCTTGTTTGTATTTGTTACAGATTGTAAGAGTAGGTAACATCTCTCTTGCTTACTCCTGGGAGGATGCTTCACGGGACTGTATGTCTAGGTCATCTCATACAGGTAATCTGGTCACTCTCCATAATGCAACGGTGGAAGATTGGCTGAAACGGCAGGCATCTAATCTGTCTCCAAGGTGAGCCGAGAGGTTAAGCTTCCATCTTGTTTTATCAATAAATATGAACGAATGATGAAGTTGACAAATATTTCTTTACTATGAGGAAGCCCATCAGGACCAAGGACTCCTACAACTAGGATTGTTCTTCATATCATTCAATGGTGCACACTGTAGGAAGCCCATCAGTATCAAGAACTCATGCAAATAAAGAGATTATTCCATTTAATCCAAGTCTTTTTTTTTTTCAATGATGCTGCCTGCTGTGTATACTAGTGACTCCAACAATATTCATATGAATAAAGATAGACACTTGACTACCTTTGAGGAGTAGTTCATCAACTTGGATTAATTTATCATAACACTCTAAAACAGTTTTTTTTTTTCTTTTTTTTTCCAACTTTATTCCATATGGTGGAAGTTGCTAGTATCATGTGTAATGTGACATCTACTAATAAGTCAAACAAACCACTCACGGAACAGAAACAAATCCTAGCCTCTTGTCCCAGCATGTATTGTAAAGGTGCGACTTGTGCTCTAGTCTCTATCACATGATCAGGTTCGGAAATATGATATTCCAGATGCGCCATGTGGAGTCATGAGACCGCTTACAGTTTCAGATTAAAGGGACAGTCATTCGCAGGAACCCACCGTCGTGAAACTGCTTACAATTTACAATTATAGGGACAATCAATCACAGAGACCCACTGTTGTGAAACTGCTTATAGTTTACGATTAAAGGGACAGTCATTCGCTTATAGTTTACGTTTAAAGGGACAGTTATTCGCAAGTACCCACCCTCTCAAACACGTAGACTTTATTTCTGTTCTTTTGTTTATTGTTTTGTTTCGCACCATGAAGGTGTGGTGAAGTGAACTTTGTGTCTTCACGTCAGCTAAATTTTCGATCGCTCAACCCAATGTGTGTTTGTTACAATGATAACGTTCTGACGCTGTTTAATGTTTCTTACAAGAATAACGTTCTGCCGCTGTTTAATGTTTCTTACAATGATAACGTTTGCCGCTGTTTTATTTTTAGAGTGGATGATCGAGAGGGTTTCTGGATCGGTCTGAATGACAGGGGAACCGATGGGTGTAAGTTATCACCTTCATTTATTTGTGATTATGCAGTGCAAAGGTTGTGTCCTGAATGCCATAACCGGTCACGATTAAATTCCTTTATACGGTGGAGGGACGCTAACGCGCTATTGTTTTCGTGAATGTAATTGTTACAGATCCATGCTCGTAGGTCTTTATTGGTATAAAAGTGTTAATCACCAAGTTGGTTCTCTGTTTTTGGTAATTTAATCTATAATTTCTGGTTTCATTTTGCATGTATAGTGTTGAATGTTTAATGTTTTGACACATAACTGTTGGACAGGGTACACTGATCATAACTATTCTGTGGAGGATTATGTAATCCGAGATGAAAAGATCAGCCTGATAGTAAAGACAATGCAATTAATGGTGTTCAGTATTCCCCTCCCCCACACCCACCCCACCCCCACCCCCTAATATGGTAGAGAGTCAAACATTGGGCACCGGTGTACAGACTCTAGCAAGTATTGTTACTGTCAACCATGAAGCATTTCATTCTCTGAGACATGTTATGGTATACGTTGAAACTCCTCAATTTCAAATAATACTAATAAATACTTATAATACACATGTACTAATAAATACTAATTATTAAGTGGAGGGCCACAAAACACTTTTGAAAACTTTTAGCAGATGTTAAGTTGTGTAAAGTAGAGGTTAATACTGATTGACCTTTCAATTTATGATCTTATCTAATTCATGTTTTGTCATGTTTACTTTCTTTCTTCCTCGTAAAATGAGTTTTGTGATGTTTCATAGATTGCTACTGGAAGAGATACATTGAACATAATAATGTAGTGGAGTATGTTTCCTGTTTCAGGAGGGAGGGGGAGAGGTTAGGGGGTAGACTAGCTTGATAATAAAGACTACACATAAGATTGTGGTCTTACCTAGTTCTGTTTAAAAATATTGAGTGTTTTTGTTTTTTGGTTTCCTGGAAGGGAAAACGATGAAGCCAATCTTACAAACCTTGCAAAATTGTGAGGGAGACCACCGATTGCAAAGTCGGCAATTACTATTATGGTTAGATTCATCCAACACGACAGCATACAGAAATGTTGTACTCTAAGCCGAAGCCAAAGTGAATTAATCAGGTCACACATGCGGAATCCATGCATGCTAAGTTCTTCAATACCGCCCTCATTACCTTTCGGGAAACAGTTCACACTAGCTTTGAATCCTAACATTGAGTGTTGTTACTGTCTCGTAGATTACTACTGGACGGGATACGCTGACCATAACTACGTGGTGGAGTATGTAAACTGGGGGGAAGACCAGCCTGACGATGTAGACCATACTCAAAATTGTGTCCAGATGTTCCTCGGGGAAAACTCGGGAGGATGGGAAGACGAAGATTGTACACGGAAAAGAAACTGGATCTGCGAGATGCCCAAAACATGTAAGACAGACATGCACTTCTACACACATACATTCACTAATTATCATGAGAGATTCTGCTCTTGATAAATGTATGTATGTATGTATGTATTTTAGATCCTCCTGCAAGCAGGAACTCGCGAAGAAGCCATCATTGGCTTATCAAAGCCGCAAGCTGACCGAAGTCAGTCTCTTACATTCATATTTAACGTCCATGATTATGAATTGTCAACAACTTAACTGGACGACATACATTAATCTTGGAGTGACTCGGACTCGGGACCTTATGATTGAAAGAGTGATAGATTGTTTGTCATTAAGTGTAAATAGTCCTAACTGTTAATTATGGAGAGTATTGCATCGCAAGACAGAAGTGGGTTTTTCTTTCTTCTTTTTTTGTGCTGCCTTCAGTGTTGATAATGCAAGTGGACAATGTTTGACATTGCATCCACTGTACTGATAGTATGGACAGAGCTGTCTCTTTCTGTTTCCCAATAGTGGTGTAAAAGATGTTTAGTTTCTTTTATTTCTTGTTCTGTTGATAAGAGTGGTGTTGTTGTTGTTTCTTGTTCTTGTACGTGAGGATGGTGCCTTTTACTACTTCATCCAGTACAAATTGGTAGTAGGTGCAGGGGTAGCACAAATAAGGTAAAACATAGCATAAAAAAGGATAGCTGGAAAGTAGGACTCCCAACTGTGTTTGATTGGGAGCAAAGGATGGTAAGACTGGTTCCCATGAAAAAAAAATAAAAAAATATTTCCTTTCATTTTATGTGATTCCATGTTGTTTACATCAATTTTCCTTCCTATTGCCTCCCCGTCCCCTTCATATTGCCACTCCCAATCCTCACCCTTAAATGTTGGAAGTATTTCAATTTATTATCAAAATTTCCAGCTTGCTTCTTCTTTTTTGTTTGTCATCTTATTTTCTCTTTCTTTTTGATCAACAGTGGATGGAGTACCCACTGATCCACCATTAGTTACTGCAACAGTTTGTGAGTTTTATTTTCTTAAAAACAAATTTAAGAACATTCATCAGTGTTTTCCGCTTGAGATTTTTAAATGCATTTAAGTTGATATTTATTGTTTATATTTGCTACAATCTGGTGGTATTATATACTTAACCATTAAAGGAAAGACATGTTCTCAAAACAAAATCTCTGTAATTGTTAGTTAAATAAATAGGCTGAGGATGATGAAATGATGTGAAAACTTTCAAAGGTTTACAAATTATAAAATATAAAAGAATTCAGTAAATTTTTTGCTCAACCATAACAAGAAATGAAAAAATTTCAGATAATTTAGGCAAGACTTATTAACAGCATGTTAACAGCATGTTGAGATATTTGAAAGATGCATTTAAGTTTGTATTTCTCAGTTGTCTATATTTGCTACAATCTAGTGGTACTATACCTAACCATTAAAGGAAAGATTATGTTCTCAAAACAAAATCTCTGTAGTTGTTAGTTGAATAAATAGGCCAAGGAATGATGAAATGATGTAAAAACTTTTCAAAGGTTTACAAATGTTAAACAATAAAAAAATTCAGTTAAATTTTTGCTTAACCAAATACAAGAAGTGAAAAAATTTCAGATAAGTTAGGCAGGACTTAATAACAGAATGTTAAGTCACAAAATAATTAAAAGGTGTGTTTGCTTGACAAAATGTTTTTTACCAGAGATAGATCTCTGAAATACACTAAAAAACACAGTAACGTAGTTTACAACATTACAATCTGAGGAGAAGTACTGAAAACAGTCATTTCATCGGAATTTGTAATCAAACTCTGAATCCTGATGTTTAAGTCTCGGTTATCATCATTGACGGTAAATTCCTTTATAGAGCAATTCTTGTTTCCTTCAGTCTCTAGTGTCATTATAATTCTATAAAAAAAAAGCAAATTCTTTAATAATATGTTTCCAGCACCTCTGTGTGGCAATTCAAGCATGTGGAGTTATTACCAAGGCGCCTGTTACCATAGACACGGTATCCATGGACAACAAGAGTATAATACCTGGGACTCTGTTGAGGCTACCTGTCAATCACTGGATGCTCATTTGGTGTCCATCCACAGTGCGAGTGAGAACAACCTCATAAGATCTATGGTGAGTAAAACAGTCGTTTGTCAAAGCTGGTTACATTCCACCCTGTTTCTATTTGACCCCAGTCAACTCGACCGTCACGACCGAGTATCGTGATATTCGTGAAAGACCCACAGACTTGCAATTTACCTCCACGCACAAACTCAATGACCGTTAGGCACGCACACTGCGATGGTCTTCTGTTAACGAGTGGTGGTGCTTGCTTATAGGTCACATGAAAAATCATTTCTCACTGATTGGTCACATTTGTTAAGACTTTTTTTATCCCGAAGTGCCTCATGCACACTGCTGAATGCCAGTCAAGAGAACAATATGTTAAGAGTTTCACCGACTGAAGTCAATCCATTTTAAAACTGGCAAAATATCGATCAGTCCGTGGCTTATGCGCTCCCGACCTGCCCGGCTATCGAAGATTTTCCCTCTTTACCACCAACCCAGTAGAGTCGGGCTGCACACTCAGTCAAGCAGTTTACAGCAACTTAATTTTAATCATTTAGTGTCCATAATGATCATAAAATTTTCCAAGGATACTTGTGTTGCCGGTTTGTTTCATTTTGGACTATACCATTCGATAATAGGTCGACGTACGTCGAGTTTAACAATGGTAAAAGGTCGGCATAGGTCACGGGTTAGTAATAATATAAATGATATTAATTCTCTTAGTTATCATAGGTTAGGGATTTGAAGTGTAGTTCTCAAAATAATCTGAGAACAACAAAGGACTGATTTAGATCCTACACACGTACAAAACACCCCTACTTAATAGTGGAATATACCGACCGGCAACGAATGGGACATGATCCCCCCATCCTTGTGGTATTCTCATTTAGTAATTTCTGTTTCACTGTGAACCTGCAGTGGTATCACATCAGGAACAGGCAGTGTTTTACATCATGCAACAAAGCATAACTATGGTAGCTTGTTATGATGCAAGTGTCCAACATATTTTATTATGATAATTTCATTAGATTATTTTGAAATTTTCCTAAAATTTTAAAGTTCCCACATATCACAAGATGTCCAAAAAGCTGATACACTCAGTTGCTTTATTTTTCATCTTCTAGATGGAAAGAGATGAATTTGAGAAGATTTGGATCGGACTGCGATCCTACGGGGAAGCAGGATATCAGTAAGTCAAGCATTTTGTTATTAATCTATATTCTCAGTTAACCTGCATTCATAGATGAAGACAATAACATATCGCAATGGATGTTAAATAAAGCTCAGAAAGATGTAGGAAATGAAACAAGCATCTAAATCATCCCGGGTTTAAGACCTTTAGCAGCGAGCAGTGGCGGAGCTAGGGGTATTGGTCAGGGGGGGCGTGAATGGTCTGTAGGGGCGCTTTCGACACTATCTAAGCAGAGCGCCACCACAGGTTGGCGCGGAGCGTACAGAAATTTGTTTAGTATGGATACTCCCTAGATCGCCGGAAATGACCCTTTCCGGGCCTTGCTAATTTGCAGACACACGAAGAACAAATAGGTGTCATCGCCATTTTGTCAGAAAATTACACCAACGAAATGTGACAAAAGTCAATAGGTATTTGAGAGCGCAATATAAAAGTCAATAATCGCGAATAAGTAAAGAGTGGTAAAAAGCTGAAAAGGGCGCCAGCAGTCCATTTGAGTCCGTCACGGGGGGGGGGCATCCACCCCCTCTGACTGTATGAACCCTCCGCCACTGCAGGCCAACTTACATTTACACATATTTATTTTATTTATTTTTTCATATTAGATGGTCAGACGATACAGCAGTGGATTACGTGGTTTGGGGACCAAATCAGCCAGACGACAGAGATGGAGAGTTGGCTTGCCTTGTATTTTCATCAGACAGTAGTAAGGCTTCAAATATTCATCTGCCTAATTTGACATTTTTTTGGCTTATTGGAAGCTATTCTTTCTTGGTGTGTTTTATCATAACTATTTATCATTTTTTGGCAAGGGAAAACTAACAAGGCACAAAAAGTTAAAAATGTTATAAAAATCTCGGGAAAATATTTTATCTGGTATTGCATAGCATAATGCTATACAAATCGGCCAAATGTGTTCACACAAATGCAAAACTGCTTTAGCAGTGTTTATTTGTACAGAAACGTTTGGCATTATTTTTAGTACTTAAGATATAAAACAAATATTTATAGAAAATGAGAATTTGTGAGCAACTGAGCAAATATATAAACACCTAGTTGTACCTTTAAGGTAGTTCTGTACCTTTGTGTATTATATATGCTTGCTGTGACGTCAAATGGTTAGAATGCTTGCACAACGACAGTAATAGTGGGCACGTGCGGTACAAAAGATTTCACCGAAGGCAAAAGGGGATTTATGCCACTGATGATCTCAATGTGTTTGTTGTTTCCATAGACAAATGGTCCCATGAGCTTTGCGGTGAAGCCCTTCCTTTCATCTGCAAGAAGGTACCAGGATCCACTGGACCACCTACTCCCCCCATCAGCACCCAAGCACCGGGCTATTGTCCCCAGAATTGGCACCCTTGGGGCAACAAATGCTTCCGTTTCTTCCCCGAGCCCGGAGATTGGGAACAGGCCAGAAACGTCTGTGTGTCAAACGGTGGCGACATGGCAACGATACGGAACAAAGATGAGCAGTGTAAGTCTACGAGTCGGTCCACGATACCGACCGTGTGTTTCTTTGTCTCTCATCTCATCTGTCTTCTTCTTGCCTAGAGGCAAATAAAGCCTCCACAGAGCGTCTCCATTTATCTCGGTTGGCAGCTGCGTTTCTGGCCTCATTCCAGGATCGCCAACCAGCCCTCTCTCTCTCTTGATCTACTGTCCTGCGCCATGTTGCTTTTGGTCGCCCTCTCTTTCTCCTGCCCTTTGGTGCCCAAGTCATGCTGATATTGCTGTCATTGTTTGGCTTTTGGCGCAATATATTATTATTAATTTCGATGCTTAGTGGTCCCATTTTTGCTCTAGAGCTCTTTAGCAGTTCTTTTGTGCTGACCCGTTCTTGCCATCTTATCCGTAGCACTCTCCTGAGGCATTTGTTATAAAATATATCGCTTTTCTTTTCAACCCCCTTATTCATTTTCCAGGTCTCGCATCCATATAGTAGGACAGGTATTTCCACACTTTGTAAGTGAAATTAAATCGCATAGTATATCGGCCAGCCAAGGCAGTTATATTACAACGATGGTTCTGTTTGTTTCATTTCCTGCAGTATACCTGACCACTCTGTTAGATGATGTATCTTACGGGGTATGGATAGGGTTAGAAGATGGAAGGTCAGAAGGCCAATTCACCTGGGCCGACGGAAGTGATGTCACCTTTACAAACTGGGCCCATTTAGAACCCAACGGGGGACCGATGGTACGTATCACTCACAGACATACGGAGACTATCTCGAGTTAACGTCACATATAATCTTAGTTTAGTTAGCTTTTCAAAATGGTAGCCTGGGTTCTTTTTAAGTTCCTTTCAGTCACATAGAGACTATTCAGTAAGCTATTTCTATACACATTAGTTCTGAATTTTGGTGTTCTTGCTTTGTTTCTCAAGTTTTACCTAGTAGTTTCTCGAAATAGAGAGTTAAGTTCGGTATGCAAAGTATGTCTGTCATTTCTCTGTATGCATTTTACACTTCTAATGAACTAAGTTTTAACAGCATTGTTTACAGTATTCATAAGAAAATTAAAATCTATATTAAAAATTCTAGAACAATACTTTAAAAAAGTAATAATTCTCTTATTATCTTTTATTAGTAAAAATAAGTGATACCAAGCAGAAACAACATATATTAGGTGTGGTAAGACATTGGCAGTAAAAGCAGTTACAGCTTACAGTTAACACCAAAACTTTTTATTCATCATGTACTGCAGAGTATAGAAATATATTAAAAGGGTAAAACTCCCAACTTTACACTGCAAAATTGAGACATAGAGAAAAATCCATTTCATCAAAAGTTTACAACAAAATGTAATGAAAAGGAAAAAGGTAAATTACCAGGAATTTTGTACATTTGAAGTCACCTGACATATCCTACTCTACTCTCTTCCGGTCTGTACTCTGTGCAGGAAAATTGTGTCGAGATCCGTCACTCTATGTCGCAGTATATACCCGGGTCCTGGAATGATGCGCCCTGTGATTCACGATTCGGTGCTCTGTGTCAAAGGTCAAGAGGTAAATACAGATACCGAGAAGATTTACAGCTTACACACCATTTTTTATTCCTCACCATTTATGAGATTGTAAACAAACGTTCTTCCACATTGAATTAATTGAGGAGTTTTATGTTTATCAACTTAAGCAGCTTTAGAGGATTATTCTTGATAAAGCTATTTAATGTCATCCCCAGCCCCCTCCCCCCCCCCACCCCCTTCGAGGCCAGTGTCTTAGAATCATTTAAAGGATAGAACATGCAGATATGTACCATTTCAAAGTAGGCTTGAAAATTTATTTTGGCAATGTTGAGTATATTAAGGAGCCAAAAATTGGAGATAGTACGGATGAGGTATTTTGAGGTATTTCAATGTTTTCCAATGTTTCTGACAAATGTGAGCAAAACCATTACACAAACATACATCATATATTATGGATATTCTTAAAATACATGAAATTTGTGTCACAAATTTTGCTGTGATTCCCAAAAATGTATTTCTCCTTCATCTTGTTTTTAGATGCCTCTGGTTCTGCACCTCCCCCTACAAGGACTGCTTGTGCAGAAGGCTACAGTTTCTATGAGAATTCCTGTTATAAAATCATCGCTCCTTTCGCCTATGAGGATGCTAAATAGTAAGTGTACAGACGTGAATATTCATGTTTTGCTATCTCATCTTCACCCAGTTTGGACAATTTTTTCTATACTGTAGTGTCATGTCCCGCTTCAGAGCACTCATATTGTCAGTACGAGCAGTATGAATATCATGTTTCTATCAGGTCAAGGTTAGGAACTGTTTGTACTGTCAATACCAGTGCTTTGAGAGCATGATATTGGTGTACAGTTTAGAGAGGTATTAGCATTAGGAAATTGTCCCAACTGGCTGCTCATCTTTTATAATACATCGTACATAGGAAACTATTATGTATTTTGTGAATGTCTTTAAAGGCTCAATGAAATTCAATCCTTCTCTGTTAAACAATCCTTGTTCTGTTCTCCTTATCTTCTTCTGTCCAACCCCACCCCCCCTCGCCCCCACCCTCCCAGTGTCTGATACTTCTTCTATAGTGGTAGTGAATGTTCAGTATATATATACTTAATAGCAACATACCCTCAAGGGAGTGTTACCTCAGTGGTTAACCCCAGTGCCTTTCCATCACATAAGATCTCGAGTTTGAGTCACTCCAAGATTAATGTATGTCGTCCAGCACAGAGTTGTTGACAATTCATAATCACGGACGTTATATATGAATCTAAGAGACTGACTACGGTCAGCTTGCGGCTTTGATAAGCCAATGATGGCTTCTTCGAGAGTTCCTGTTTGCAGGAGGATCTGAAATACATGCAAATACCAACCTGATAAATCATACTGTGTTACACCATGGGAAGGATTCTCTTTGGTTATGTAAATGAATGGAACCATCATTGCCTTGTTCTGTCATGCCAATAATTAAGATTTTTGATTCTCTCATCCAGTGCTTGTGTAGACCATGACGTCTCAATGCCAGTTTTCTTGGCCAGTGTAAATGACTTCTACGAACAGAACTATCTGGAACTTCTGGTCGGGAGTTCCAACATCACCGACCGCGTTTGGTTAGGCCTGCAGTATAATAGTGTACGTATCTGTGAGGTTCCTCCAATTAAAACAAAATATTTAAAAGTAAAGGCCTATTTGTAGTATTGGTCAAACAATTATATAACTAGGTCTACACATATTTCATCCACTTTTCTTTTCAGAAAACTCATATTTATAATTTTTTTTTTTAGGTAAACCAAATTTAAGTCCTAAATTACGGTTATTGGGTTAATGACCAATGAGATCACATCTTTGTTTGTATGTTCATAACCGTGATATATTTTTCAGAAATAAGTAATTCCTGCCATCTAACTTTGTAAGTAATTAATCCAGTCAGATGTAACATACGGTAGCACTTAATTGGTAACTAACCATAAGACAATTGTTGTGGCAATCTGTTGTATCCTAAGACATTCCTTGTCATTCTTGATCTGTGTTTTAATTGAAACGAGCTCTTCCACAAGACATTGGGCACTTTATACCAGGTTGGGATTTAAAGTGTGTATCGGTAAAATTGCATAAGTTTAAGACGCAAAAAAAAATTATATTAAAAAATATAGCCAAAAAATAATTCTGTAACAAGAATTTAAAGACCTCAAAGTGTCGACTGGATGGCCTTGTTGGGCTTCCATTGCGTTAATAAATTATCTTATCCTTAAAATTCACTCTCTTCCAGGAAAGTGAGAAATTTGAGTGGGTAGATGACTGGCCAGTTTATTACACCAACTGGGACTCTCAAGAACCAAGTCAGG
>KN884452.1:39090-55374 GCA_000934455.1 Apostichopus parvimensis
TTTTTAGGTAAACCAAAGTCCTAAATTACGGTTATTGGGTTAATGACCAATGAGATCACATCTTTGTTTGTATGTCCATAACCGTGATATATTTTTCAGCAATAAATAATTCCTGCTATCTGACTTTGTAAGTAATTGATCCAGTCAGATGTAACCGAGCATTCTGTAGCACTGAATTGGTAATTAACCATAAGACAAATGTTGTGGAGATCTGTAGTGTATCCTAAGACATTCCTTGTTATTCTTGGTCTGTGTTTTAATTGAAACGAGCTCTTCCGCAAGACATTAGGCACTTTATTCCAGGTTGGGATTTAAACTGTGTATTGGTAAAATTACATAAGTTTAAGATGCAAAAACACAATTACATCAAATATAGCTAAAAATAATTCTGTAACTAGAATTTTAAGACCTGAAAGTGTCAACGGGATGGCCTCCTTGGGCTTCCATTGAGTTCATAAATCATCTTTTCCTTAAAAATTCACTCTCTTCCAGGAAAGTGAGAAATTTGAGTGGGTAGATGACTGGCCAGTTTATTACACCAACTGGGACTCTCAAGAACCAAGTCAGGAGGAAGGAGATAGGTGTGTCAGCTTCATCCGAGAGACGGGAAAATGGGATAATCGACCATGTACAGAGAAACTAAACGCAGTATGCAAATATACTTTCAGTAAGTACACACACAAGTAAAGTTTCCTTACTACGAGTCCACAATTGGATAATCGACCATGTACAGAGAAACTAAACGCAGTATGCAAATATACTTTCAGTAAGTACACACACAAGTAAAGTTCCTTACTACGAGTCCCCAATTGGATAATCGACCATGTACAGAGAAACTACTAGCAATATGCAAATATACTTTCAGTAAGTACACACACAAGAAAAGCTACCTTACTATGAGTCCCCAATTGGATAATCGACCATGTACAGAGAAACTACTAGCAGTATGCAAATATACTTTCAGTAAGTACACACACGAGTAAAGTTCCCTACTACGAGTCCCCAATTGGAGCAGTTTAAACCCACCATAATCATTTTGAAACAGTGAGCAGTGCAGCCTGGTGAATTGAGACAATTGTTCTCGGTGATGAAAAATTTTGTTAAGGTAGTATTAAGTGATAGCGTCATGGCGTATCTTTAGAATACCAGTATTGCTCATTTCAACTAATATTCAGGTCAACACCGAATAACTATTTGTATTTCCTTTAAGTGGTTTTGATACATGAAGATCTCTACTACTGCAAGTGCATATTTAGCACAGTGTAAAATTGACATGAGTCTAGGATTGTTGCTAGATCACTTATCCTCTCACGACTGAGTGACATTTGTTGACTTTTTTTCAGCTTTCCCAATTGTCAAGGTCGTAATTGTCATTAGATGTGGAATAGGTGTAGTGGATTAAACATCCATAAAATCCTCATTTTCTTGAAAGGGTTGGATGATTTGCTGGAGTAGGGCGTGCTTTTAAATACTGTCAACTGGTTTAAGAATGTTTTTTTTAATTAATTATTTTAAGAATGGCAACAAGATTTGTGATTTCTCTGTCTGTTAATTATAGCTTCTTGTTACAGAATTTTTGGGGGAAACTGTTCATCCTATCCATCTTGGTTTCTTTTTCTTTTTTAGCTAAACTAAGCTAAGCTGCAATGAACTAAACTAAACATAACGCAACTCAACTCACTTATACTCAGTTTAAAACAATATGCAGGTAGGAGATAACCTATCGTATAATCAGGCATGAGCTTTTTCTGCGAATTCGCGGAATATCCGTGATTTCTTTTCTACCTCTGAGATTTACACCTCTCAATTTCCATGAATTTCTTTACAACAGCGATGTATCATTTGATCCGTCGTTTGAATGTTTTTCATTATTTATGGATATCCAACCTGCAGGGGACAAAAAACTATTATCCTAACACACTGTACCATACGCAAACTGGAGCCTATACCGCAATTTTTGCAAAGTTCCCTGTATTAAGGAGCAGCATGTTAATGTTTATCACTTAATTTATGCGGTTTCGTTGTGAAGAGAGGATTCATCATCTGCATTAACTTCTTCTTTGTTTTTCGCAGACCAGCCTCCCATTCTGCCGAGTGTCTCCACCGACGACTGTCCTGGAGAGGACTGGACCGCCTACGGTAGGTACTGCTTCAAGGCGTTCACGGAAGAAGACAACATCTTGGGACAGCCGTCTGCTAAGTACTATTGTAGACAATTCCAGCATACGGATCTGGTCAGTCTTCATTCCAAGGAGGAAAACGATTTCATAGGTCACTTTGTGGATCAGGGCATATACAGCACCTGGCTGGGACTGGAGAGTGATAACGGCGAAGGTAAGAGCTAGCGTTTCTGCCGTCACGATGCAGCAGAAAATATACCCCCCCCCCCACGTTCAGAAAGTTGTGGGCACTTAAATTAATGTAGTCCTGTGAATAGTGAGATGAGCTAGGGGCTGTAGAGGTTTTTGGAAAAGAAAATAGAAGAGAAAATCTATTGAATGAACGGTGCTCATACAGTACAGTGCAATAGCTGCATGCAGGCGCGTAGCCAAGGGGGGGGCGAAGTGGGCAGCCGCCCCCCCCTTGAGCATATTTTAAAAAAAAATTTTAAATGTTTTTATGATATCGCTAGTAATTTCAAAAGAGGAAATGCTAAGATGCAACTTACAAGGCCTGGAAAGTGCCATTTCCAGCGATCTGGGAGGCATTTTCAGCCAAAATTTTCTTGTACGCTTCGCGCCAACCATGGTGGCGCTACGCTTAGATAGTATGCAATGCCGTATCTACGGCTTGGAAAATTTTTCTACATTTTCACCCCCCCCCCTTGGCAAATTTCTGGCTACGCGCCTGGCTGCATGATGAGTGAAACCACGTGGCTGCAATATGTTTAAGTAAAAAGTAACACTTTAAAGATAACTGCACTGTTTTAAAGTAGCAGGTTTTTATTTGGTAATAAACTTCTGGTTCCTGGATGAGTCAATTTTATGAGTTAATATTGCCGCAATGGTTTTGTATGAAGTTCACCTGTGAAGTTTTTTTCACTGTCCCAATAGGTGCATTTAGCTGGTAAATCATAACATGAACGGTTAATTTCCATAACAACATAACAATTCTTTTACAACGATATGCTGAGTAGACCTGGGTACATGTATGTATCTATGATGAAGATGTGGTAGGCCCAGGGGGGTTAATTGTTGATTTTTTTCCGGACAAGATTCATTCACTCTCAAAATTTGGAATGTCGGTGGTGACCTTGATGAGGGAAGCCATGCAGTATGTGTTGATGGATTTTGATGTTGAGAAGAGGTTACCTGCAAGCATAAACAGTTAACTGTGAGATAAAAGCTACCCTAACAGTATATGCGACATAGTTCAACTGTGTGAGATATGGTTTCCAAAGATTAAAAAAAAATTTAAATGGGAGAATGCTCACTTTGTTCAATAAAAAACAAATAAGAAATTGCCAAATTAACCCCCAAATATCATTTTTGCCAATTTAAATGGAATTCTTATTTCTATTGTCTATATTTAATTTTTCAATGCATTAATTATATGCATCTTGAGTACTCCTCGCCGGTTACGTTGACACAATGGTGGCAGCAGTGGGATGCACTTATCCAGCCACTTGTAGGTTGCATGGATTTTTTTGTTTTCACTCCCATTTTCGTTACCAGGCTTCGCATGGTCTGACGGAAGCGCCGTCGATTACTTGCACTGGAACGAGAATGAACCCACCGGGTCCGACCAGGAGGGTGGCTCAGAGGAGTGCGTGGAGATGTATACAAGTGGAGGTCATTTCGGCAAGTGGAATGATCGAAGCTGCCTTTCGCCGACATCCTTTGTTTGCAAGTTTACCAGTCGTAAGTCGTCATATGCTCATCTTGGATAGCAAATTTTTTCGAAAAGTCTTGGATTACAATTTTTTTTAAAAGTTTTGTCAAATTTGAAAGTGATGGTTGGTAATCTTGATCATCTTGCCACCCTTGTCATGAAATTATCAGTGGATAACTCATAGGTACCTTCATAGGTACATTCCCCCCCGCCCCTCAATTTCAAAGGTTCACATTTCTTAATGGGTAGAGAATGGTCTTTTGTCCTACAAGGTAGCTTAACACTAACTGCATTAAATGTCACAACACACTTTGATATAAGTTGCAAAATATCGCTAAACTTTTCTGCTTCTGATCTCCTTAATTATACAAAATTTCACCCCCAAAGGACAGTTTTCAAAGATACAAAAAAATTGGGTTTTCTGCTGGAGGAAACTATTTGTGACTATTTTCTGTACATAAAATAAACATGTATCATTGTTTCAGGGAGTAGGTTCAGGGAGGGTCCTGGAGGGTCTGTCTGGAATTTTCTTGGCAATAAAATATTAGCTGCAGTACCAGGTTTAAAGCACAGTTGAAAAATTTTAACAGAATATTTTACACACGGGCATTGTTTACAGGTGTTCTCCTAGGTAACCACTATTTTTATGGGAATTTTGGAGATTTTCTAACAATACGTTGTCTCCAGTGTCACCTCTTCTGGAAAATCTTGGATCCGGCACAGTGATTTTGTATGTCAAATTTGTAATTACATATTATTATAATTATTATTATTATTATTATTATTATAATTATAATAACATAATTCTAAATGGTTTCTTCCTTCAGCTAACTTCATCGAACCAACAGAGAGAGAACCAATAGAGCCCAGTAAGTCTTTGAGTTTTGAGATCGCTTTGTTTCCTTTCTTATTGCGTTATGTTTATCTATCTCTTTCTGAGTGGGGGGGGCGGGGAGGGGGAGGGTGTTAAGTTAAGTCCATTGAGTATTTACAGAACCGTCCTTGCAAAACGGGTGATAGTGTTTGAAGATTAATAGAAATGCTGATAGCAATTAATACACCAAGTCATATTTTTCATTTATATGTAACCATCCCCCACCCAAGCCCCCACCCCCACCATACACACCCCTTCTCGCTTTCAATCTCAACGTAATTTAATTTAACTGTCATGGATTCCTCCCTGCCTAGAAACTTTTCACACTTCTCGCTGCTTTGACTGAATTTGAAAGGAATATGAATTTTTTTTATGGAAATCATCTTACTTTGTTCTGTATCCTCTGCTGTTAGTCGGTGACTTGGTAATTTTTTTACGTGCAGGATTGATGGTAACTTGATGAATATTCATTGCTGATAATGACTATTCATGAAACATCTTTGTGCAGGGATGAGCCTGGTGTAAAAAAAAAAATCACGGAATTTTGCAAAAATTGCGGTATAGGCTCCAGTTTGCGTATGCTACAGTGTGTTAGGATAATAGTTTTTGTCCCCGAGGTAGAAAAGAAATCACGGATATTCCGCGAATTCGCGGAAAAAGCTCATGCCTGTTTGTGACATATTCTTTCTCTTCTGTCCTCTCAGAAGGTACACAGTTACCCATCTGGGTCATCATCACCATCGCAGTCGGGTCAGTCGTCTTCCTCTTCCTCATCGTGGCCGGATACGTCCTCATTCGAAGACAGAGGAGGATGATCTCCTACTTTCGCTCGATCTCCGGGTCAGGGGTCAGTCACGCCAATCTGTATAACGAAGACGAGGGCGTCGACGACGAAGACCCAGAGACCTCGAGAGATTTGCGATCGGGGTCGTTCGACGATGCTATGTTAAGGGTCAATTAGGAAATATAAATATTTTTTGTCAATTTATGAACTTTATGTGTGAAAAGAAAATTGGACTTCAAACCTCTAAAATATTATAAAGCTCATTACCCTAAGAAGAATCTTTCAAATTAGAACGCAATTTATTTTTTGAAAGTGTCAAAATTTACTGTGATTTTGTTTTCTAGATTTTGCTACAAATGTTTGTTTCTTTAATTCTCTTCCATTTCCAACCTTATGCAACCGGAATGGAAGGACTTAAAATGCCTCCTCATAGGTCGACTGTTTACATGGAGATATGTTCATGTGCATTGTCTAGTACTTGCTTGTATCAAACCTGTTGCATTGCATAGAAATTGTGGGCCATATCTATTATACATTTACCCATAGATGGATACCGCTATAGATATTACTAACATTCTGAGTCGATACAGGGATACTCAAATAAGAAAGGAAAAAGGCCTTTGTATTTCCCTTTGTTTTCCCAAAAATTTTGAAAATTTTGAATGAGAAACATCTCTATATATATTATTTTTTGGGTGGGGTGGGGGTGAGGCTGGGGATATATTTTTCAGCCTTACACATCTTGTTGATAACAGTACGATGCTTTGTTTGTTATCTGATTATCATTATGTCAGACTTTTTCACATCAGGTTGTTAATCATTTGCCGAAAATAATTAACAAAATAAGTGAGAGTGAAATATGTGAATAATTCAATGTTTATGAATTTCTGCCAGTTAAAATTTAATCAAATTATTGCTATTATTAATTATTTTTGTATATTCCATCTCAGTTCCATCTTGGTCTTGAAATTGTTTTCAGCATTTTTTTTTCTTCTTCTTTTTTTATTGAAGAGAATGTTTTTGTTTTCTTTAAGAAACAAATATAAAGACTAAAATTTGTAAATCTTCAAATATTGTGTCTGGAATTATTTTCTTTCAAGTTATGTTTAGTACAGTGTATGTTTATCGGAAGTATTTTGTGGAAACTTAAACTGAGCACATTTCTTGTCGATATTAAATATGCTGAAAAGATGATAATTGTGGGAAACGAGTAACTATTTATTTGTCTCTTCATGCTGAAGTGTCAAGAGTTAGTAGAATCTTCAAAGGTACATTCCTGCAGTAGCGTCGCCAGACATTTCAATCTTGGGGGCACAGCACTTATTTAGGAGGGCACAATGTTCATTTGTGAATGCCGTCCTGGGGGAGGGTCGAAGTGGAAGGGGTGTTCCCCTCCTTTTTGAGAATTGTTTGATTATTTAAGGGTCCTTAGATGCAATCTGGTGCTATATTTTGCAACTTGACGTAACTTTATTTTCATGAATTTTCGGGCTTAGTCTGTCCGATATTTATGTTTTAATTGAGGCAGATCAAAAAGTTATACAAAAAAAAAAATGGAAATTAACCCTTTAGCTTTGATAATGTTTTGAAATAATTAAGGGTCATAAGATGCAATTCGGTGCTATCTGGTGATCATCCATTATGAGAGAATAAAAGATGTTTTCCGCTTGAATAGTTGGGGTGGAGGCATACTTTAGCCCCTCCATCTCAAGAGGGTTTGGGAAAGTTTACAACGTGAAGAAGAGTGTTGAAAATTTAAATTAAATTCATGCAGGATAGTAGTGAAGTTTAAGCACTAGAGGTTCACGCTGGGGCCACTGTGACCTTGATATTGAGAAAACTACTGGTTATTGTGATGGTCGGTGGAAAGAAGTTGAACTGATGAACATAATACGTTTCGTCCTTTGTGAAAAAAGTTTTTGTTTGAGTATTTTTTTAACACTACAACTTGCATTTGGGGTGCAGGATATTTTTGGGGAGGGCACGTGCCCCCCCCCCCCTTGGCAATGCCACTGCATTCCTGGTTCTTCTGATCCTTTGAATTATTACAGAGAGCTGAGTCATAGTTTTCCAAGAAAAATTCCTATTACATAATTTGATCGCAGGTTCAGTGCGTCTTTGTTATTCTACCTGTGAGTCTTCAAGCTGAATTTCTATGTTAACAACAAGTGTGGAATCACAAAATAAGCATAAATAACTATTAAATATGATCTTAAAATACAATGCAGTGATTGGTATTTTCTTGAAATCACGAACCTGCCGCAATAGGCTACGAAATCCCAGATCTGGCTTTATATCTGGTTTAATCTGAAAGGTGTCATCGAACACCATTAACACCGGCATCTACTCAATAACAACTTACCGCTAATTCTTCATTATTCTCTGGCCTAAAGTTAATTTTAATATTCGGGTTGGCTATTCAAAGTGTCGCATAGACAGCAAGACCAGTTAATCAAAATCCGTCTTTTGAGACTAGTGGTCATTTTCCTGATGTGCCAGTGGGTTTGATGTGGGTGCAGCTGATCGCTTATACCTTGTGGATAAACACCCCACCCGCTCTCCCGCTACCCTTGAAAACTATCCATTCCTGTGTAAACTCAAATAAAGGAGTTTACCCCTGATCGACCTCGCAAGAGGTCCTACGGGGGAGGTAAACTACATTGGCCTGATGTCTTTTAATGTTCGAAGAGTTTTCCTCATAAAACCGTCGTTCTTTTCTTCTCCGTTTCTCAATATCTGTTTTCATTTCCAAGATTTTCATAAACTTTACAGCAGCTTTGAAACGAAACTTTTATTGATTAGATTGCAGATTGATATAGGAATTTGGTTCCAAATCGGTGCATATGTATCTTACGCTATGTATACTGCACACTGTGTATTTGCATGCGCTGGCTATACGGCACTCATAGAACCGTATAGCCATAGAGCGGACCGGGGCCGTATACAGAGGACCAGAGTCGTTTATAGACGTCTCTATCTACGGCTCAAAAGAGGACCACAGCCGTATATACTACTTGCGGGCCAGAGTTCTAAAAATATACGGCTTTGTTGAAGTTGAGGACGAATCTATAGCGCCATCTATTTTGAGAACACACGCTTCGTTATTCGACCAAAAACAGAACGCATGTTACAGGGAAATATACCAAGAAAGAAGATAAAATTTCGATTTACTCATTGCCGAATTTTCTTAATCTCTCAACGAAACTTCACTTTTTTACTAAGAGCATGGGACACCTTTTTCATTACCAAAAAATGTATACAGACATCAAATGGAACATTCTGAGACGTAGTTACCCCCTAAATTTGGTGTATAATTAGGTCTAAGCGCCAAAAAAACTGAATATTTATCTGAGAAGAAAGTGTTGTACTCCCAAACCCAGCGCCCCTCCCCTAGATCCTCGCCTTGCCACGCTAACATGATTGGTTTGATACATGAATAGCGTCTGGTTACTTTCCTGTGTAACGTAAACAGGTTTATTACACTTATGAAAAAGTTTGTTGACAAATGCAGTTTCTAGTTCACGCACAAAAGATTCACAGTTGCTTTACATAGATCTCAAACTTCCGATCGCTAACGCAACTTCTACATGAACCAGGTTTGCTGTATTGACTGTTCTTGTACCACCGACTTCCTGGTGTTTTGACTTTTATAGGAGGGGCGTGAGCTGAGACGAGCACACACGAAAAAGTTCAATCAGTGTAAAGGTATTCAAAAGCACGGAATTTCTACACTGTTCAATCACAGAAAATTGCTCAGTGTTCAACAGGCATGCGCGCTGTAATTCTGAGTAAACAAGACAAGTTAACATCCGATTCCATACGATTGACAGAAAAATTTGAAATAATTTTGTGCAGTAATTTAACAAAAAAAGCTATGTAAAATGGAAACAAATGTTTAAATAATGAAGTTCCGTGGTTTTGTTTGACTTAAGAACAAAAACTATTATCAGCTCCAGCAAAACCTACATAAGGCTTTAAATGAAAAGTGATCTGATATTTCCGACGTGATGTCCTACATGCAGATTGAACACCGTGTATGATACCTTCGCTAGCTAGCTATACTCGCCTCTCTCAACTCTCGTACCTACTACACTGTACTAATTGAAGGGGCTGTGCGAAGCATAACCAGAGTGGATTGCATATTGAGATTAACACATGCGTTAGCTTGCTTTTTGCAGTAGGCAAAATGGCATCAAAAAGGAAGCAAGATGAAAAGAATCTAAAAACATTAAGGGAACTTGCCAGTAGGGAACACAACAAGAAATGCTTCGATTGTGGTCAACGCGGTCCTACTTATGTCAACATGACGATAGGCTCTTTCGTGTGTACATCATGCAGTGGTTTGTTGTAAGTCTAATTTTCACTGTAGCCTAATGTTAGTAATATAACTGTAATGAGCGTTGGTTAGTTTCATCATGATGAATCATGCAGTTGGGACATGTTGTACTGTCATTAGTATAAACGTTAAAAGCCAATTCAGAATGCACATTTTAGTAGTAGACTCCATACACAGAGGCCTTTACAACATCACCCTTTTCACAGATGTGTGTTTGTCAGTATGCAAAGAGGAGGGGAGTTAGTCTTGAAATTAACTCATTGAGATCCACATTTTGGCAAAAGTATCAATTCAAGGCAGGTACGTGGGCAATGAGTACCGTTGGGATTGTATAAAATGCATTGATACATGCCTTCAGAAGTGTGAAGTCAACTGACCCTAGTATTATCAAGTAGGTAGCAGACATACTAAAGTATATAGCAGGTGACATTGATGGTGCACTTGGTACACCTGTATGAGCCTTTGACACTCTTTTCTGTACAGAGGCAAAGAAGTCTGATTCTGAGCACAAGGTTTTGATACTAGGTCTACTTGGCATTTCTGTTGGATTATTGCATGCACTACTGTTTACCAAACAGAAACACCCCTTGGCTCACTGTGTGGAATAATGGTGTATTTGTTGTATAGTAAAGGCTTCATAATTGATGCACCTTCGTAATTGACGCACCTGTCTGAGCTTAGAGGCTCAGAGCATAGCAAACAGCATCCAAAGTCAATGGAGGGATACTTAGGCCTACACTACAGTTAGCTTATCTACGAATGTGTCAATTTAGGGGTATGAAAGAACTTGACACAGCAGACATTTTGTGGTCAAATTCTGCTCAATTGTACGTTGTGTAGGTACGGAACAATAAATATTTTGAGATCATTACATTTCTGAGGAACTACACATATAAAAAAAATGCATACAGTCGAATGATTGGATTTATCGTTGATAGACATCGTTAATCAAATCCTTAACTGCGTCAACTATGAGCCCACCATGCTACATATAGGCTATGCGCACCATAAAATTTCCATGTGAAGTCAAGTTAACAGTGCTCTGCGCTATATAATGTGTCTTCATTTAGCATCCTGTCAGAAGGACTGTGGCCCTTGGTAACACACTTACGTAGAATCAGCCTTAAGGATGACACAGTGGTAATGTTGGCACAAATTGAAGTTTAAACAAATTTGACACATCCTGTACTCCCAAACCCAGCGCCCCTCCCCTAGATCCTCGCCTTGCCACGCTAACATGATTGGTTTGATACATGAATAGCGTCTGGTTACTTTCCTGTGTAACGTAAACAGGTTTATTACACTTATGAAAAAGTTTGTTGACAAATGCAGTTTCTAGTTCACGCACAAAAGATTCACAGTTGCTTTACATAGATCTCAAACTTCCGATCGCTAACGCAACTTCTACATGAACCAGGTTTGCTGTATTGACTGTTCTTGTACCACCGACTTCCTGGTGTTTTGACTTTTATAGGAGGGGCGTGAGCTGAGACGAGCACACACGAAAAAGTTCAATCAGTGTAAAGGTATTCAAAAGCACGGAATTTCTACACTGTTCAATCACAGAAAATTGCTCAGTGTTCAACAGGCATGCGCGCTGTAATTCTGAGTAAACAAGACAAGTTAACATCCGATTCCATACGATTGACAGAAAAATTTGAAATAATTTTGTGCAGTAATTTAACAAAAAAAGCAATGTAAAATGGAAACAAATGTTTAAATAATGAAGTTCCGTGGTTTTGTTTGACTTAAGAACAAAAACTATTATCAGCTCCAGCAAAACCTACATAAGGCTTTAAATGAAAAGTGATCTGATATTTCCGACGTGATGTCCTACATGCAGATTGAACACCGTGTATGATACCTTCGCTAGCTAGCTATACTCGCCTCTCTCAACTCTCGTACCTACTACACTGTACTAATTGAAGGGGCTGTGCGAAGCATAACCAGAGTGGATTGCATATTGAGATTAACACATGCGTTAGCTTGCTTTTTGCAGTAGGCAAAATGGCATCAAAAAGGAAGCAAGATGAAAAGAATCTAAAAACATTAAGGGAACTTGCCAGTAGGGAACACAACAAGAAATGCTTCGATTGTGGTCAACGCGGTCCTACTTATGTCAACATGACGATAGGCTCTTTCGTGTGTACATCATGCAGTGGTTTGTTGTAAGTCTAATTTTCACTGTAGCCTAATGTTAGTAATATAACTGTAATGAGCGTTGGTTAGTTTCATCATGATGAATCATGCAGTTGGGACATGTTGTACTGTCATTAGTATAAACGTTAAAAGGAGCCAATTTAGAATGCACATTTTAGTAGTAGACTCCATACACAGAGGCCTTTACAACATCACCCTTTTCACAGATGTGTGTTTGTCTGTATGCAAAGAGGAGGGGAGTTAGTCTTGAAATTAACTCATTGAGATCCACATTTTGGCAAAAGTATCAATTCAAGGCCGGTACGTGGGCAATGAGTACCGTTGGGATTGTATAAAATGCATTGATACATGCCTTCAGAAGTGTGAAGTCAACTGACCCTAGTATTATCAAGTAGGTAGCAGACATACTAAAGTATATAGCAGGTGACATTGATGGTGCACTTGGTACACCTGTATGAGCCTTTGACACTCTTTTCTGTACAGAGGCAAAGAAGTCTGATTCTGAGCACAAGGTTTTGATACTAGGTCTACTTGGCATTTCTGTTGGATTATTGCATGCACTACTGTTTACCAAACAGAAACACCCCTTGGCTCACTGTGTGGAATAATGGTGTATTTGTTGTATAGTAAAGGCTTCATAATTGATGCACCTTCGTAATTGACACACCTTCAAATATTACTAGAAACAATACAGCAGGCAACCTAAACGTTTTGCAGTCAAGCAGAGTTACATATTTCATGAGTTTGAATACATTTCAGGTATAAGCTGATCAAATTGTGGCTTTTTTTTAAGCTTTAAACACCCTTCCCCAGTTTTGCAGGTTTTTTGGCAGTTGGAAATCTTGCTCCCTAAAAATAACCAAACTTACCTTAATATAATACCACTTCTCTCTGGGACCTGACCTGTCTGAGCTTAGAGGCTCAGAGCATAGCAAACAGCATCCAAAGTCAATGGAGGGATACTTAGGCCTACACTACAGTTAGCTTATCGACGAATGTGTCAATTTAGGGGTATGAAAGAACTTGACACAGCAGACATTTTGTGGTCAAATTCTGCTCAATGGTACATTGTGTAGGTACGGAACAATAAATATTTTGAGATCATTACATTTCTGAGGAACTACACATATAAAAAAATGCATACAGTCGAATGATTGGATTTATCGTTGATAGACATCGTTAATCAAATCCTTAACTGCGTCAATTATGAGCCCACCATGCTACATATAGGCTATGCGCACCATAAAATTTCCATGTGAAGTCAAGTTAACAGTGCTCTGCGCAATATAATGTGTCGTCATTTAGCATCCTGTCAGAAGGACTGTGGTCCTTGGTAACACACTTACGTAGAATCAGCCTTAAGGATGACACAGTGGTAATGTTGGCACAAATTGAAGTTTAAACAAATTTGACACATCCTAACCTATTTTCATGGAAAGTTGCCTTTTTCTTTCAAATTATATTGATAACATGTCATTTTTACCTGGCACCCCAATTGACCCCCTTCTTGGTGGGTGTCTAAGGGAGGGGAAAAAAAATAAAATATGCACATGTATATATGTTATTGTTGTCTCTCTCTATTTACAGGAGAGGTTTAAATCCACCCCAAAGAGTAAAATCTATATCTATGACTAGTTTTACACAGCCAGAGATAGAACAACTACAGAAAAGTGGAAATGAGGTAAGATAATAATAATAATAATAAATAACTTATATATCGCCAAATCAGTAGACTAAAGGCACTGCTCAAGGCGCTTTACAAAAAAGCAGATTAATTTACAAAAGAACAAGTGAAAAGATGGGGCTTAAGTAGACTTTTGAATGTAGAAAGATTAGAGCATGTTCGAATGTGATCTGGTAAATTGTTCCAGAGATACTGTAAGAGCCAGAGTATTCAAAGCTTCTGTAACCATATGTCTTCAAGCCTGGTTTAGGAACAGTTAAATACAGTTTGTTGGACAAACAAAGTGTGCGAGTTGGAATATATGGCAAGAGAAGTTGCGACAGGTACACAGGCTGTTCCAGATGATGAGCACAAAAGGTGAGAAGAACTAGTTTATACTGAATTCTGTAGCTGATATGGAGCCAGTGAAGTTCCTTTAGAAGTGGAGTGGTTCTGCATTTTCTTCCCTTCCTATCAGATATGCTACCCTTGCCAATCTTGACAATGTGCCATGTGTCATATCACTTGGGAAGCTCACATTGTGACCTTTCTGCAATATTTCGAGTAGAATTTCTTCATGCGCCCCATTGTTTTTGCCAAACTAACTTTTTTCCCTTTTTTATCTAATTTTTTTCCACTTTTTTTTCTAATTCCTCAATGAGTGCAATACCATTTGAACCTGAAGATTGAAAGTTTGCTACATGAGAAGTTAAATTCCTGGTGATTTTCTGATCTTTTGAAATTTCATTTTAAAGGCAGTATACATTCTTCAATTATCTGTACCCCTATTGAAGTGATATGGTAGTGGTTATTGAATACTGACGGAGAGAAAACTCTCCTAGAAGTGTTGCATTTTCGCTTTTGTTGAATTAAGCCATGTAATATTCAGACTCATTTAGATACGCCTCCATCTAGTTAAAGATTCCTTGTGGCTACAACCGTTTGACTATTATTTATACAGGGTTCATTTTTAAGAAAATTTTAAGGTTGTCCTTCGGACAACCTTGCCTTCATATTTGGTTGGCCGAAGGATTTTTTGGTTGACCAATGAAAGCACCACAAAATACTACTGGAGTTGCCAGACATGTTACATCGCACACATCGTGTGCACTAAAGTTATAAAGCCTTGCACAAGAGCCGTTCTCAAGTAATACTACAATGTATCGATTTAGCCTTGTAGGTGAGTCCCGAAACTCAGGCTATGCTAGTCTATCCACCTGAGGCTTTAGTCTTACTCTTAGTGACTAGTCTTACTGAGTTTGACAGAAATCTTGGACAGTGTGTAGTGTGGAGTTATAGACATTTTATGCGGTGTATAACACTATTCATGATAAAACATGTTGGGTTGCGGGAATTCTCTGTTGGTGAAAAATGATTTCCAAAATCGTTTTCGATCATTTCCAGAGACCGGGTAAGTCCAGGGTATATAGCACGTACCTTGCAGCAACATAAACGAGCATGTGGTATGCCCACATGCACAGTATAGTAAGTGCATACACGTTGTACTCCAGCTAGCTTGTCGTACGTGCGAGCAGTAATGAGGTAGAAAGCAAGCGTGGTCGCTGCCACCAGGGTCTGTAGTACAAAGTTTACGATACTTTATGCAACCATTAGTGCATATGTACAGTATGCACATTCTGTTTTTACTAATAACAAAACGTGCTAACTGAAAGTTAGCGATGCGAAGGGGTGTGCATACAGCGAAAGTGTTTGATTTCCCCCTCATTAAGCAACTTAACAAAATGTGATTTATTTCTTACTTTGTTTCTAATATGAATGGAGGGCAATACTAACAAGCTACTTTCAATTTGGGGGCCGATTTTTATTTTATAGAATAGGGATTTTCTGAGTTTCCTTTGAAGTGTTGAACACTTACTCCAAATAAGCTAGTGGTTAGTCGGACAACCTAAACAGGGTTTTAGGTTTTGTCCGACATTATTTTGGTCATCTCGGACGATCGGACCATTATAAAATATGATCCCTGGTTTCTAACTTACTCTTTAAGAAGCAAATTATGGACCATTTTGGTTGGATACAGAAAATGTTGTGTCCCACAAATTAAATGCACTTGCAATATTTTTCATCTGCAAATCTGTATGCTTTTACCTATCAAGTTTGTTGTCATCAGTGCAATTTCAGTTTCATTGAAACTGGAGTAAGAGATTACATTTCCTGGTACATATATGGTTTCCCTTTGAAAGTCAAATCTGTGTGGTATCACACAGAAGTCAACTTTACTGTAGGCTTCACATGAAAGTAGTTTGTCCCTTTACAGATGGTGTTTCTTAAGTTACTTTTTGCACAAACAACAGATGCTCTTAGGTGATTTGAAAGTAAACATAACATCAGTGTGTGAGTTGTCTAGAGCTGTCTAGAAAGGAATGTGAACATTAGAGAATACTTACAATATACTGTAGTTCCGGACTGTTAATTCTGAGTACAAACATGTGTGGGTCAAGGAACAGGGACATATTTTGAGTACTGATGATTCAGGCAAAGTAAAACAAATTTGTAACTGCTCACCTGTCTCCCCTGCTTTATTGCACTCTTGTTATATAACAACATAGAAAACTTGAGCATAGGTTACTCACCATAATGGCATTGTAAGCCTGTGTGCTCCTTTGATAAATAATCTA
>KN884453.1:24275-42926 GCA_000934455.1 Apostichopus parvimensis
TAATAAAAAGTTTAATTTAATTAAATATCGAAGTGATAGATTTACCAATTTCCTGCAAAACATCACATTGGTAAATTGATAAGAACATTTGACAGGAAATTGTTCAATAATACAGCACTTCACTTGAGTCATTTGTTCATATATTTACAAATTACTCAAATGATCAAGATGCAGCAAGTACTCATTTTGACATTCTATCTGAAGTTTTTTGACAAAAAAGTCAGCCTTTCGACATCTTTCTGATTTTCATTGACATATTTCACTGCACAGTTTCATGAATGATTTCGATGGCATCTTATTTTTTAAATTTGTAAAAGGTACAGTTTTAAAAGATAGTATTAACATTTCTCAATCATGTTAATTACAGTTTATACAATGTCGTATCTTCATCTCAGAGGATATGATGCTTTCTCCGTTGGGTAGACCTTTCCAGTTAATGGAGGTTGAATCATGGTTGGAACCGTAGACACCGTTAAGGTTTGTGTAATCGCCATTACATGCTTCATGCCACCAACCACCCTGTGTGATATCGGCACATTTGTTGGTACTTTCAGTATTGTCCCTGTCAGATGTACTGAATGCTTTACCATTCTGATCGCTCAGACCATCACTGAGTCCTGCAAGACATAAAGATATTGATGGAATAATTACACATGCCATCTACGGTAAAACCATTCATTAGCATATCTGATTTATTGTTCACAAATGACATTTAGCCTCTGGAGTGCTCTTAATTTCACGAAGATATTTATTTGACCAAAATATTCACAATGATTTCACGGATTGGCTTAAATGCATACAACTTTTTCAGAACGTGCAAATGGATAGATTGAGAAAAACTAAACACTACGTTGTCATAGCTTATATTAGGCATATTATTCTATCACTGAGAATAAGGAGAATACTCACTCCAAGATCAGCTAGGAACAAGTTTTGCATGTGCAAGCATGAAATTGCATTCGACAAATTCAGTCCTATTATGATCATTTCAAAATTATTACAATATTATAGAGAAATAAAAAAGGAACAGAATGAACAATCAGTGACATATTGGTCAAAACAATCAAACAGAAGAGTAAATGCCCTGGATGTGTTGTACATGTCATATGTATTGAGTGAGCTTAGATATTTCTGACAGGTACTATCACTGGAAGCTGCAAGTAATAACATTTTCGATATCAAGGAGAGTGGAAAGGAGAGGGGGGAAAGGAGGTCACGATATAAAGAACCATTTACCCTGCTTTTTACTTAACCGGTTAGATGTATCGATGAATAATCTAGGGCCTCATTCCTTATGCTTACTCTTCATATTTTTAATTTCAAGAATAATGGACAGATGCTTTATAGCAACACAACGATAGAAAAATCCTATATATGTACAGTTTCTGACTTATATATCATAGAGTGCATAAACCATTTATTTTGATGTAAACAAAATTTAGAGGATGCCAAAAATTCCAAGATCTCATATAATAGTACCTTTTCCTGATTTTTTCTTTCAATTCTCAATTTTCCTTGTTTGCTTTTTCTATTTTCCATATTGAATCCCTTAACTCTATTGCTAGCATTCTCTTCATCAATGTTGATAATCCACAAGATGCTCCACTCCAGACAAGCAGTGGTGGCATAAAGGAAGGCGGTATCAGGGGATTTGCCCCAATCATGATGCTCCCCTCCCCTCCTAGTTTCCTCTTCCCTTGCCGGCTTCTCTAAACAAAACTGATGCCCATGTGACCCCAAAATTGACCTGTGACATTTTTCTTTATACAGTTGCATTCCACTTCTAGAATCCATCCCCCCCCCCCCCCTTAAAAAGAAGAACAACAACAACTTGGCACATATTGCTTTTTCTTTGGTTTCTTTTCATATTTTCAAATTAGAATGTTGCTGTGAAGCGTATTCTAGTTTGTGTTAACGTATTGTTTATTTGTTGTTATTATAACGTGACACATGGCTTGCGTTTGGTGGTTTGCTCTGTGGTGTGGCGGGCTATGAATCACGCGCTATAGAAGCGTGTACAGATGTTTTGTTTTGAATGATTCGGTTTGTGGGGCTGGAATACAGCCAAACTGGTTCAAATTGTTTGAGTGCTCATTTGCATGTGCTCATCGGCATATCGGGTTGGCACTCAACCAATCAAGACTTGGGCGAGGGGTTAGCTATAAGATTGGACCAATCAGGTTCAAGGACACAGCGTGTGCCCTGTGCATCACGTCGTAATTTGTTATATTGGAATCGGGGGTTTAAGTGTCTCCTAAAGACGTATCAGGGAGTTTAATTTTATCTCCCGAAGCCTACAGACGTATAACAGAGGGCTCCATAATTTATATTTATAGTCAGCATTTATGCTCTTGTATTTTAATCATCCCAAGTTATATTTATATTCATCATTGAGTTTATATACCAAGAGTTAATCAAAAGGAATTTATTAATCAAATATCCGCTTTTGAAGACTATTTATGAAGACTTTCATGTTTACGCTCGGTTTAACGTTACTAGTGTAACGGCTTACCGTTACCAACTTATACCTCGAACTATCAAAAATCAGCTTTACATTCCTACTGAAACTGCTGTCATCATTATCACGTATTAACTTCAATTTTATAGCGTCCATCTCTGTTACAGAAAATAAGTATTGTACTAAGTAAAAAAAATCATTAAAAGTTGAAACACATGTGGTGTGATGATGTCATATTTAGACTCTTCCAATGATGGACTAGGCTTTTTCTTAGCTTTTGGAGGAAGTTGTCCACACAGATTTCTCTAACACAGCGACCAATGATCACAGTGGACTTTGTGTCTCCTTTAACAAATTAGCAAAAGCAATACAAATCATCACACCCTTAACTTAAGGGGAAAGTTTACATTAGATCACACATATTTCACCTGGAGAAAGCAAACAGCATGAGAACTGTTACTGCTTGAACTCAAAACTTTAGGCCAATATTTAACGCTCACGTCTAGAAACGAACAGAATCACTATGCATTTGCAAACACAATTGTGTTTGTCTACTTACTGTTGGTGCCAAAAAATTGAGTCACATGCAACTTGTAATTTTCCCCCTCTTCCTTGATGTGAAATTTCTTATAACAAGCGTGGTATGAAGTCCCACTGCTGCTCACAAGATCGATCCGAAGTCTATATTTGTCATCATTATCCTTTGCCAGGTAATGCAACTTTTCATTTCCAAGCCAGAACTCATGATCCAGCTGTCCAAACCCTTCTTTATAGCTGGTCCAGTTACGGTTGAAATCGACAGAACCGTTTACACGACGCTGAAAAACCTTTACAAGAAAACAAACAAGCAAGAACAAAATTAAAGGATTACAAAACGAAAAGAAGCCAAAATGATTAAAGGTCAAAAATTAAATATACCTAGACATTCACTGTTTATTGCGCGGGTGGATGTAAGATTTTACAAAGGAGGAGGGTGGTTCTGGGGTCCTTGAAGCTGACTCCCATGTAAGGGGTGTTGCTCCTTTCTCTGAGAACATAAACAAATAATATTAGACATAGAATAGTGCATTTCGAGGCATATTTAGGGTCATAAATTATGTATACACACAAGGTTTTGTTAATAACTACTTTTATTTATTTATTTATTTTGTGTTGGTATGGAAGTGAAAAAGGAGTGTGGTGTAGAACCTGATATCCCTTGATCTGTGCCTGTATTGAAACTATCTACCCATTAACAAGACTCCGTAAAATGTTTCAGGATATTAGCATGCGAGATATGTTCCCGACGATACACCAACAGCCATAGAACTAACGATCAATCACTTAAGCCATGACTTGTGGTATAACTTTAGTTTTTGATATGTCATAGTCCAACAACAATGATACATTGGGTGCTTCGTAGGGTTTATATAGCTGTTAGGTTTTCTAGAAATGCAGCTTTAAAATTGTTCACGTCTGCAATGCCCCTTTACGGCTAAATGGTTGATAACGTCGGCTCCTCAGTTCAGGCCCAATATTTTAAAGTTAAGCCATTGTTTTTATAATTGTTTACAATGATCTCAACCAAAAATGTGTTTTTATATGCAAGTGAACAACAGAGCACCCTTACTTAACCTCCTTTCTCTAAACATTTGACAAAATCGCAGTAATTTGTTAACCGAATGCAAAAACAGCTAGCTAGTCTATACCTTAAATATCCCTCACGAATTCATGTGAACAGCAGAGCACCATTGGACGACAATCAATATCATTTCTGCTTGACAAATTTGCTATGACTTGTAAACATTATTAGAGGTTGTTGCTCACAAATACAACAGGGTGGCAAGGTTGTAAGGTTTTAATAAAGAATTATCATAGCAACTTTTCTGATTCCATGAAATCCTATTGATATCCTAGATTCATTAACAAAATCTCATACCAATGCAGTCCAAAATCCTTTTTAGGCAAATTTAATTTCAAGTGTTAAAGCAACATTGTTAACACTTCCATTTCCTCTTTGTTTTTGATTAATATAATATGCTTTTTGTAAAGTATCCAACCTTTGACAAAAGTGTCAAAGGTTGTATACTTTTGAGGTACATGTTCAGGATTCTAATGGAATATTATAAGAAAATACTCATAACTCGTAAAATGTCGCTCACTTTAAGTAAAATTATTGATATAAAGGGAGTGACATAGAACTAGTTTGATGAACCGCATACTTTTGATGAAATCGCAGGACTAGTAGCCAAATGCAATACGTGCTAGCTAGACTATACTTTAAATTTCCCTCCCAGCTTGCTGGTTGAGATTATGGCATTTCAACACCTTCCTCAAACCACAGAGTTATTTCCTGTACAAGGTAGTATAGATGGAGTTCAGGGTACAGTAAAAAATAATAAGTGATAATGCTAGTTAACGTTCTATATACTTACAGTCCAGCCATGTGCCCTGCACCGGTTCCAGTTCGGATCAGTAAGATTCTTCATATCGCAATAAGCTTCAAAAGGGCCTTCAGTCCAACCATTAGGTGTGATGTTGTATATGCCACTCTCATTGCACCCAGCTTCGAAGATTGCTGTACAGTCTGTCAGGCTACCATCAACGATGCTCATACTCTGAAATTAAATGAAGAGTGAGGTTAGCTTGGGAGTTATGATAATGGATATATTAATACAATGGAAATATGAGGAATAACAAGGCAAGATGAGGGATGGTAATTAGAAGAATAGGAACTCGAAAAGAGAGCAATTCAGCAATTGTTTGGAGTTTTTCTCGCTTGATTTTGTTACTAACATACCTTCATATAAGTTAAGGGCAATGATTAGGTTTCAGTTTCAGTTGATCTATTATTTTCATCTCTGAGGAGGAATATGAGTCACACTACTACAACAAAGAGGAGCAGAAAAAGACTAGATGGGAGGCAATTAGTGTGTATGTAGAGAAGATCTTTGACACTTTGTTACAGGTTTTATCTGCAGCCATGCATCCATGGTATGCAGTGGCGGACTGGCCACACAGGCATTTGGGCAATGC
The DNA here is from genome assembly GCA_000934455.1 of Apostichopus parvimensis. NCBI lineage: Eukaryota > Metazoa > Echinodermata > Holothuroidea > Aspidochirotida > Stichopodidae > Apostichopus > Apostichopus parvimensis. The sequence goes on from KN884453.1 coordinate 29,749, forward strand.
CGGGTGGGCCGGTGGGCTGGGGAGCCTGTAAAAATTACAGCCCATTTTCACAGTAGTTAATAGAATACAGACGGGCTGTGTAGAAATATAGTTTTAACTGTGGGAATCAGCTCATGAAATCACCAAGTTAGTTAGCCTGTTATTTCGTAACAAAAGAACGTGCTATTGGCAACCCGTCCTTGCTAATGGATTTCATTTAGGTTTTTTACCATTGTTTTTCAAGCATGTTGTCACAAAATGCTTTAAAAACTAAATAAAATCCAGTCTTAACATATATTTTTGTTTATGTTTTAAACATTCCTTAGTTTAATCAAGTGTTGCTTCTGGAAAACTATTTTTGGGTCATTATTAAATGTTTATTGTAACCTACAAAATTGAGAAATATAGCACCAATTTGTATCTAGGCATACCTTAATTTCAAAAAATCTAAATCTATTCCTTAGACCCCTCTCCCAGGACAGCGATCACTATGTATGTAGTATGTCAATGAACAATGGGCTGGTCTAGGTGGGAAATGCCCAGGCCGGTTATTAAGACCCAGTCCGCCCCTGATGGTATGTAACTCTTGTCATGCAATCAGTCTACCTGCCTTTGTATTTTATGCTTGCTTTAAATGTTGGCTCTTTTGTATCTGTTTTGTATGTGCCATTTAAATGGTAAGTAAAGAGGGCAGAGAGGAAAAGGTGGTGGTTGGAATGCAATGAACGGAGAGTAACCCTCATTTGACATATAACTTCTCGTATAACCCCTAACACATCACGTATGGTGACGGTGCCCGGCAGAGCTTTCTCTGATACAGATCATCAAGAATGCGTTTATTCCACGAACGTGTTAAACCCAGCACCCTGTTAATGTTATACATGTTGTAAAAGATTTCAGGAGAACGTCCAAAGGTAGTAGTTCTGTTATGACGTATGACCTGTAATTTCTAGTTTAGTTAATCATTTTCCGAGAAACGTAAAGGAGCTTACATCAACTAGAATATAACCCGGAAAAGAATTTGGGGAACAATTTGTTGAAAGCAAGATCACCTGTTTACCATTGGATGTCTGGAGACATGTGGTTCGTCTTAATATGTGCCGTCATGCATATGTTACGGGTAAGGTTATACCAGACTCAATCTGTGTAAGTTGTTTTTTAAATGCAATTGAAGCGATATGTAGATGATTGTAAACAGTACATTATTGTTGATATGACTTGATAAATACCTTTCAGTTTACAACAGGCATTATTACAGATAATTCCAAGTTTACACAAGAATTTAAATCTTACTAGAAAAACAGAATTTGTTGTTTTTGGAATATTTGGTAATGCCGTACAGATAAATGCACATTTCAATTGTTAATTTTATTTTTAGAACAAAAATATCAATTCTATATTTTTTGGTATCGAAAAACATCCGGCAGAAGGTGAGAGCAGAAGAAAGGAGGACAGGAGGTTGTCGGAATGACTTTCATGTTACATTTTCTAGAACAGTTTTATGACCTAATATTTAATTAGGCCTACATTAAAGGTTTACCGAGCAGCCTCCATTGTTGTTGATGCCAGCTTTGTTGGTGGTTGCTCCAGCTTTGTGGTGGTTGCTCCAGCTTTGGTGGTGGTTGCTCCAGCTTTGGTGGTGGTTGCTCCAGTGCTCCAGCTTTGGTGGTGGTTGCTCCAGCTTTGGTGGTGGTTGCTCCAGCTTTGGTGGTGGTTGCTCCAGCTTTGTTGGTGGGGGTGCCAGCTTTGGTGGTGGTTGTCCCAGCTTTGGTGGTGGTTGCTCCAGCTTTGGTGGTGGGGGCTTCAGCTTTGGTGGTGGTTGCTCCAGCTTTGGTGGTGGTTGTCCCAGCTTTGGTGGTGGTTGTCCCAGCTTTGGTGGTGGTTGTCCCAGCTTTGGTGGTGGTTGCTCCAGCTTTGGTGGTGGTTGCTCCAGCTTTGGTGGTGGGGGCTTCAGCTTTGGTGGTGGTTGCTCCAGCTTTGGTGGTGGTTGTCCCAGCTTTGGTGGTGGTTGTCCCAGCTTTGGTGGTGGTTGTCCCAGCTTTGGTGGTGGTTGCTCCAACATTGGTGGTGTGGGCTTTAGCTTTGGAGGTGGTTGCTCCAGCTGTGGTTGATAATATTAATGATTATTATATTTCTCATTCTGATATAATTAGGCCGCAGCATTAGAACTTCTGCAGAACCATAATAGATGTTTATCCAGGGGGCGGGACACCCTCTTTTTCAATCCCACATTAGGCCAATATATCAGCACAACCTTAAGTATAGACTTGATTTACAGCCTAAATATGCCCCAGGATGCATCATTTCACCTGCAAGTTTCATGAAACAACTTTCTTACAACACACTATAGAACATGTCCAACTTCACCGTGTACGCTGTGTACCGTCCAAAGCTGATGTCATGTGAAACGAGAACTTACCATGATATGAAAATTCAGTGGCTCATTACTTACCTCACTCCGGTGGGACAGAGTTTTCTATACTGTGATTGCATGTCTCGTTTCCAAAAGCTACATACTGGCAGTATGAACAGTATGAATATCATGTTAATCAGGTTCAATGTTGGGAACTGTTTGTACTGCTAGTACAAATGCTTTGGAGCATGATACAAGAGTACAGTTTAGAGTGGTATTAACATTAAGGAATGTCCTAGCTGGCTGCTTACCGTCTGGATTACGGCTACATGTAAAAGTTCTACGAACTGCAAGAAAAGGAGGGAAAAAAATACTGAGAATGACAAATACCTAAAGGGAGGGGAGAGGAATTGGGGGAGGGCAGGGCAGGGGAATGGAGTGGAGGGGAATGAAGGGGAGAGGATGGGAACGTAGGAGGGAGAAGAGAGATATAGCTTCTATTAATTATGAGAATTCTTTTGCCAAAGAATCAATAACTTCATAGCGGATATACAAAGTGGCCCATCAGTTCAATCAAAGTGACGAGATAAATTAACATATTTTTTCTTAAAAAAGCACCTGCTTGCTTCCACTATATAAGGAGGCATATGAGTAGATTTTTCCATGTAAAGCTTGTTTTTATTTGGTTTCTTTGGTTTCTATATTAAATTGCTTTTAATGAATATTAATTGTTTCCATTTTCATCTTTCAATTGTCTAAAATCTAGACATTTATGATTGTAAATAAATTGGGAAAAAAGGAGAGAAAGCAAGGAAACAAATGGAAACCAAAGGAAACAAGGTAACCTGAAAGAGACTTTACTTTTCATTTTGACAATAAACGCTGAGAGTTAATATTGAACTTGTGCGATTATTTACCTTCCGTTATATTTTTCATTTTAAAGACCTCTAATCAGAGACGAAGTCAAACCGTTATTAGAATTATATACATACTTTAATTTTATAAGATAGGCTTCGTATCAACATCCCTTATTATCCAACAGTAGAACAAAACGAAATGATTGATAGATATGGAACACGTCTTGCCTACGATAAACACCGCTTCTTAACCACGCATGTTACATATACCAAATTAGAGCTTGGAGTCCTGAAATGGATGCTGGGATTGGAAATTGGGTTGATTGACATCAATTGGGGTTTGGGAGAAGGTGACTATGAAGTCAGGATATATTAGAGGAGGGTTTTGGATGAAGGCGGAGGTGGGGAGGTTGGGGTAGGGAGAGGAGTATCGGATGGAATGTAAGATTGGGGTGGGTTTATGTTAAAAATGGATTTATGTTAAAACTCATCTTGCCTGCAGTGCAAATAATTTATCAATTTTCGATACATGGCTTCTCTCAAATTCTGACCCTCTTAGGTTTTCTCAGATATTAAGAAGCGATTACTTCTACCAGGGAGTTGTTATCTAGACTATAAGGACTGAATCAATTTAAGTAGTTGCACTAAAGAAATTTGAAATGAAACATTAATGCAGAGAAGCAATACCATCATGTCCCTGTCTTCGGTGGTTATGACGTCACTAAACGTCTCAAACGCCATTCTACTTTTAAACATAAAGGAAATTTTTCATTTTTTTTTTAATTACCGCATTTCCAAGCAACTAAACATAGCTTTTGGATACTTGAAAGTTGTTTTAGGTAGTTTCAAAGATGTGTTGGAATATACAAGAATTGATTATTTGTATCCATACATACGTTTCTGTTGTTATTTGTTTTCATAATCTCATGTCACTTCTTACTAAATTCACTACAGGTTAGGCCCTATTTGAATTTTATCCCTTTAAGAAGTCAATGAAAGTCGTTTGTCTTTCATTTTCATTCAGATAATTTCATTCAGACAGTTTGCTATTAGTCTCAATAGATAGCAACAGCAACCGTTTTTAGCTCCTTTTATTAGGCTAGTATCGATACACGTGTATATGAACACATGGTAGGTCTGAGCACCTTTTGTTAGTCATTGGCTTGGAAACCAGCTGGCCTGTGCCAGATTTCAAACATCTATTGCGCCATTTATACAACAGACTAAAGCATTTGATTATTTTCAGGCTGACCGGTGATAGATAATGACACGCTTACAGAAAAGAGAAATAAACACTTTAAATTAGTAGAAATCGTACCTCGATGTCCTGTTGCTAACTCTAGATTTGGTTAATAGCGCAGACTAGGCCGTTGCGGCCTCCCGGGGCCAGAGTAAAGTAAATCGACCAAAACCAAACAGGTCAGTATTGGTATAAACCTGCAGTCAGTAAACTGAACTGGCCCTATGTTCTTTTTTATCGCACATTGATTATTCATCTACATATGATGTTCCATTCTTTAATCTCCATCGGGAATAGTATTAAGGTGGCCAGCCCGTTACATACCTAAAATGTCCCCAATGTACTGCTTTAGGACCCTCAGAACAATAAAACAGGCCCTTGAATCGAAATTCAGGCCATCTATAAACTAGATACATTTAATTGACATTATCTAGCAGAGTCATCACTTGTCATCTAGTTGTCATCTAGTTGTCATCTAGACTATAAGGCTCGCAAACATTTCAAGTAGTTGTATTAAAGAAATTTGAAAGGAAACATTAATGCAGAGAAGAAATATCATCATGTCCCTATCTATGGTGATTATGACGTCAATAAAACGTCTCAAACTTCAGTCTACTGGTCATTGGTTTGGAAATGAACAGGTCTGCGCCAGATGTCAATCATCTTTTTCACCATTTATATAAAAGACTAACGCACTTGTTTCGTTTCAGGCTGGTGATAGATAATGGCTGGCATAACGAAAAGAGAAATGTATACTTCAGATTGGTAGATATCGTACCTCGATGTCCTGTTGCTAACTCTAGATTAGGTTAATAGCGCAGGCTAGGCTGGTGCGGTATCCCGGGTCAAGGTAAAGTAATATCGCTGAAACCAAACAGGTAACTATTGGTATTAAACCTGCAGTCAGTACACCAAACTGGACCCATGTATACCACTTTTTATTAGTGCACATTGCTTATTCATCTAGATATCCAGATGTCTCATTCTTTTATCTTACATTGGGCCCACCAAAAGTAGTAATAAGGCGATTAGCCCAGTAATGTAAGTAAAATGTCACCAGTGTACTTTTAAGGCCCCTCGGAATAATCAAAACAGGCCCTTCAATCGGAAGTTGGGCGCAATACAAATTAGATGGATTTAATTGTTAGTAAATATCTTGCAGGAATGTTATTATATGTTACTCAGTCTGTTATAACGTATGTTTTGCGTTCATTGCATATAATTAACACAAATCCACTAATAAGACCACCAATGTTATGAAAACATTTCTTCATTGGATACCTGAAGTTCTAGGTAAAATGTTCACACGCAGGGACAGTAGTAAGCTAGGGTTACATAGCATAGTCAACTCACAATGTGTTATTACATTGTTCTAAAGTTACTGTGTTTACTGTGACAAAAGTATTGGTATATCTTATTAAAACTATTTGAGGACAAGTGTTAAGAAATCAGATGATTTTATTTATTTTTAATACTGCTCAGGGCAGCTCTTGAAGTTTTCTCCCGACACAAAACAATACAAACGGAACCATGTCCTTACAAGAGAACGCATGAGAGTGGCATATCCCGGTGAGTAGAGGTGCCAAATATTAAACATTGCCCACCCAATAGAATAAATGTAATTAGATCATGTAGAATCTTGTAAGTTGCGTCCCACATTTTTAATTAATGGATTAAAGTAATCAACTGCTTCAAAGGCAAGCTATCCATGGCTTTATGACATTTTATTCAGCAGATTTTAGTGATACCTCCTTTCATAGTTTCAAAATGATATTTAGCTTTTTGTCCCATCTTTATTGTTATCAAATGATGATCAATATTTTCATATCTATTTGAAGTATTGTTTGAACAACAACAAAAGATTGTCCCGATCAAAGGCAATGTCAAGCTCTCTCTTGCTCTCTCGTAATAGCAAACAATTTATGTTTTTTGGCAAATCTGTAACATGTACTTAGGTTGAGACATCATAATTAACTTTTGCCATTCTTGATTTTCCCTCCTGTGTATACTTAAGGGCCATTTTCACCTCTTTATTACCCTCATGGTTTCTCATAATATATTAAAACGTTTCTAAGCAATATTAATTGTTTCCATTTACATCTTTCAATTGATTAATATCTACATAAGACATTTATGATTATAAATAAATGAAGGCGGAGGTGGAGAGGGTGGGGTAGGGAGAGGAGTGTGGGATGTAATGTAAGATTGGGATGGGTGTGATATGGGTTTATGTTAAAGCTCATCTTGCCTGCAGTTAGTGCAAATAATTTATCAATTTTCGATACTTGGTTTCTCTCTTAGGTTTTCTCAGATATTAAGAAGCTTTTACTTCTACCAAGGAGTTGTCATCTAGACAAAAAGGCTTGCAACAATTTCAAGTAGTTGTGTTAAAGGGCAGTTCCGTAAACTAGTAAACCTTTTCACCAAAAATTAAAAAACGTTGAATCATTATATGTAGGGTATCAGATGAAAGCTAAAACTATGGAGTTTCATAATATGTAGCTAATTTTCACAGAACACATTGTTTTCAGGCAGATTAAGGTGTGTATTAGTCAACCGAAAAAATCTCAAATTTGCTTCACAAAAATCACCCCAAAACAAAATGCCTATTTTCGCCTGTGTATCTTCAGAGGAATAAATATTCTTGGATTTGCTGAAGTGATATAATATATAGATTCAACTTACAAAGAGATAAAGTTGCAGGGATTTTCAGTTTTCTGAGAATAACTTTTTTTACAAATGTAAATTGTCATGTGTACGTCCGTCACAGAAAAATCACATTTTTAAAATTTCATATAGAAGGAGGTACCCAGATTTCAAGACATCCACAATTCAATGCACATTTTGACCACTCAATAACTACATAATGTTCCTTTAATTCCTAGGATTTTATTTTTTCAGAAAATGCTGTGACAGACGTACGTATTTTCGTACGTCCGTCACGTACGTCCGTCACGCGTACGTCCGTCACGCGTACGTCCGTCACATTATTTTTGTTTAGATAATGTGTTTTAACATGTTTATCACTACATTACCTCTGAATTTAATAATTAAACCCATTTAGTCATTAACACAGACATTAGGTAGTTTTGTGGTTGTTTCATTAGCATAAATGTAGTGGTATGCAAACACTGCATACTACAGTGTCAACTAGCATATATTTTTGTGTTATTGGTTAGCACTTGGCAAGATATCAAAGAAATGGCATGGTATTGAACCACATGTACAGTATGCTATTGTCTACATTGATATAACACTTTCATCTAAAAGCCTTGTTCACATTAGAAAATGCACAGACGGGATCCGATCGAATCATATCTCCTGCTCGAGACCAACATCCTAGTGTAAATACTATCCTACTCAGAGTCAGACCGCCACATGTTGGTCCCCTGTTCTGGGGGATATCAGTTCCAGAGTGTGAACACTCGGGGGAACCAAGGTGACCTGAGATCAAGGCAAACGAACCACATAACACCATGCCTGTTCCACGCACTATTAGGCAAATTAGCCATGGACATATATGGAACTATTAGCTACAAACTATTTGTTTGTGAACAACATTGTTTCTTGTAGTTCTGCCATTTATTCTTCCCTCTGACCATGAGGTTTCCTTTCGATATCCAACATATATATTACACTGTGTTCAACTAGTTTTGAGTAAATAATAAATCAGTTTTGGAAGGAAGATTGTCTGAGAGTCATCAAGAACTGTTATTGCAATTGTTAGTATTTTGTTACTGCTGTAGTATGCATGTTATTGTTTTGATGTAATTTGTTCTACATTTGCTTTAGGTTTATTACCTTTTGTGTTGGGTTTCAGGTATCATTATGTGGAAGAAAAGTTCATTTTGAACCACATGTGCTCATAGTTTTATGTTTGTGTGTATTACTTTTATACATGTTTCATAGTTGCTATACTAACCAAGGGTATGCTGCTGCATCTCTGTATCTTGACATGAGATATTTAAGAACCACTGTATTGCCAGTAATTGCTCTCACTACTGAATAGCTATTTGTAGTACAGTATGCCCACCCTGGTTATAACACTGACTTCACTTGTTATAACAGTGTTATAACACTGACTTCTTTCTCCCACTTTCACCTGAATCTTGAATCTATATACATTGCATGCAGAAGTTAGTGACACTCATCTATATTAGAAATTTGCCATACACTTTGTGCATTTGCACTTTTGTGAGAGTCACCCTACAAATATTGTAACTTCCTCTTCATTGACTCAGAGTGGGAAATCAGAGCTGGAGCATGAGTTCAAGTGTGAACACTATAGGAGATTTTGGAAACATATTTGCGGTTAAATTGTCAACACAGGACTAAGAACAGGGGATCCAATGTGAACACAGCCTAAGAGCTCCTGAAGCAATACAACACAATGTATCACACATCTGAATTTCTTGTTTGCTGAAAAGTGCTGTTATATCATCCATACAGAAGCTTGCAGTACATGTATTTTAATAAAAAAAATTGTCAAGTAAATAAACAGGGTGTGAAGAAAAGTGAATGAAAAATGGTTTGGTGCTCATACCATCTTAATGTTAATAAAGACCCATCATTCTGACCCACTAGAGAAACTTCAACACCCTAGGGGTCTAACATCTGTATTGTTTGAAATGATGCACACACAATTTTAAATGAGCTTACCATTACCATTTCAAGTGATGATTTGCATACAACTTAAAGTGAAATATAGATTTCCAATAGAATATAAATTTTGTGAGAGGGTAAACCTTCTTTTCACTATTACTTTTACCTAAGTTGTTCCATTAGACACAAGTAAATGCTGCATTATTGTGTACATCTGTCAACAATGGAAACTCTGGGTGTAGCTCTGTCACAAATTGAAATTTTAGGGATACCAAGTAGCGCTTTTGTTTGTGACGGACGTACATTTACTATATAATTTCACACGTGTACGTCCGTCACAAAAAATTGTACGTCCGTCACAGAGGAATTTTTGAAAATATTTCAGGGAAGTGATAAAGGTTTCAACTGCTTGTTTACTGATATGTGTAGTTAGGAGTCTTCTTCATAACATGTATAGTAGTTTTTAATTGTATCCCATTCCAATTCACAGAAATTTTCAAAAGAAAAATACGAACTGAAAAAGTCACTTTCTCTGGGTACGTCCGTCACAGGGAGGTTCTTTGATTATTTTTGTAGTTTATTTGGATGGACAAGGAATGAAACTCCATACAAGAATAGTACAAGGTAGATGTTCCATAAAACCCAAATGAAAAGTTATCTCCTATATATAGCCATTGAGATATGGATCAACAAACTGTCCGAAATGTTCGTCCGACTTTACGAAATTGCCCTAAAGCAATATCACCATGTCCCTGTCTGTGGTGATTATGACGTCACTAAAACGTCTCAAACTTCAGTCTACTGGTCATTGGTTTGGAAATGAACAGGTCTGCGCCAGATATCAATCATCTTTTTCACCATTTATATAAAAGACTGACGCACTTGTTTCGTTTCAGGCTGGTGATAGATAATGGCTGGCTTAACGAAAAGAGAAATACATACTTCAGATTGGTAGATATCGTACCTCGATGTCCTGTTGCTAACTCTAGATTAGGTTAATAGCGCAGGCTAGACTGGTGAGGTATCCCGGGGCCAAGGTAAAGTAATATCGCTGAAACCAAACAGGTAACTATTGGTATTTAACCTGCAGTCAGTACACCAAACTGGCCCCATGTATACTTTTTATTAGTGCACATTGCTTATTCATCTAGATATCCAGATGTCTCATTCTTTTATCTTACATTGAGCCCACCAAAAATAGTAATAAAGCGATTAGCCCAGTAATGTAAGTAAAATGTCCCGAGTGTACTGTTTTAGGCCCCTCGGAATAATCAAAACAGGCCCTTCAATCGGAAGTCGGGCCCACTACAAATTAGATGGATTTAATTGATAGTTAATATCTTGCAGGAATGTTATTTTGTGTTACTCAGTCTGTTATAACGTATGCTCTGCGTTCATTGCATATAATTAACACAAATCTATTAATAAAACCACCAATCATGTTATGATAACATTTCTTCATTGGATACTTAAAGTTCAAGGACAAATGTTCACACGCAGGGACAGTAGTAAGCTAGGGTTACATAGCATAGTCAACTCACAATGTGTTATTACAATTGTTCTTAAGTTACTGTGTTTACTGTGAAAAAAGTATTGGAATATCTTATTAAAACTATTTGAGGACAAGTGTTAAGAAATCAGATGATTTTATTCATTTTTAATACTGCTTAGGGCAGCTCTTAAAGTTTTCTTCCGACACAAAACAATTCAAACGAAACACTGTCCTTACCAGAGAACGCATGAGAGTGGCATATCCGGGTGAGTAGAGGTGCTCACCCAATCGAATAAATGTAATTAGATCCTGTAGAATCTTGAAAGTTGTGTCCCACGTTTTTAATTAATGGATTAAAGTAGCCAACTGCTTTAAAGGCGAGCTATCCATGACAAAATGATTTTTTCTAACTAGATTTTACTGATATCTCCTTTCATAGTTTCAAAATGATATTTAGCTCTTTTGTCCCATCTTTATTGTTATAAAACAATAAGCGCTCTCTCGCTCTCTCGTTATAGCAAACAATGTATGTTTTCCACGAATCGGTAACATGTACTTTAGGTCGTAACATCCCTATTCACTTTTGCCATTCTTGATTTTCCCTCCTGTGTACTTAAGGGCCAATTTCACCTCTTTATTTCCCTCATGGTTTCTCATATTATATTAAAACGTTTCTAATCAATATTAATTGTTTCCATTTCATCTTTCAATTGATTAATAAATACATAAGACATTTATGATTGTAAATAAATTGGGGAAAAAGGAAAGAAAGGTAACAAAAGGAAACCAGGTAACCCGAAAGAGACTTTACTTTTCATGTTGGTAATAAACGCTGAGAGTAAACATTGAACTTGCGCAATTATTTACCTTCCGTAATGTAAATCATTTTAAAGACTACAAATCTGGAACGAAGTCAAACCGATAATAGAATAATATACGTACTTTCATCTTATAAGATAGGATTCGTACCAACAACCCTTATTATCCAAGAGTTGAGCAAAACAAAATGATTGATAGATATGGAACAAGCCGTGCCTACGATAACCACCGCTCCTTTATGGCGCATTTTATACATACTGTATACCAAATTAGAGCTTGGAGTTCTTTGGTAGAGGCTGGGATTGGAAATTGGGTTGATTGACATTCTGGTTTGGGAGAAGGTGACTATGAGGTCAGGATAGCTTAGAGGAGGGTTTTGGAAGAAGGCGGAGGTGGAGAGGGTGGGGTAGGGAGAGAAGTATGGGATGGAAAGTAAGATTGGGATGGGTGTGATATGGGTTTATGTTAAAGCTCATCTTGCCTGCAGTTAGTGCAAATAATTTATCAATTTTCGATACTTGGTTTCTCTCAAGTTCTAACCCCAAGTGGGTTTTCTCAGATATTAAGAAGTGTTTACTTCTACCAGGGAGTTGTCATCTATACTATTAGGCTTGCACCAATTTCAAGTAGTTGTATTAAAAATTTTGAAAGGAAACATTAATGCACAGAAGCAATATCATCATTTCCCTGTCTATGGTGATTATGACGTCATTAAAACGTCTCAAACGCCAGTCTACTTTACATAAATGATATTTTTCATTTTTGGTTTTTATTACCTCATTTCCAAAGCAAGTAAACAAAGCTTTTGGATACTTGAAAGTAGTTGTTAGTTACTAAAATGTCCCCAATGTACTGCTTTAGGCCCCTCAAAATAATAAAAAACAGGCCTTGAATCGAAAGTCAGGCCATCTATAAACTAGATACATTTATGTTTACAGATACATCTAGCAGGATCATCACATAAGAGCACCTCGGTTCATCAGCGGTTTGTTTTGTTTTTTTGCATTCAGCTGGGAAGAATTGAGAATTATAGTAGCACAATGTTCCAGTTAGAATTACTTAAATAGATCTAAATTATAGTCTAAATATACCAAAGAATGAACCATTTGACTTCAAAGTTTTTCTTTTCTTTAGAACTGTCGACCTAGATCCCCTCCCCCCCCCCCCCTTCCCGCTACACGAGAGTAAGGTTCGATAAACCCACAACTGCATCCCTCCTTTATCAAATACTTCATGGCACTCCATGAATTTTACAGTGTGCACAATATGGCATTTGCAGCTACTTATATAGACCTAAATCATAGTCTAAATATGCCTCAGAATTCACCATTTGACACTTACAAAAATAAATTGTTGGAGAAGCTTCATTTATCCCAGGGCAGCTCCCGTTCTTCATAAAATCTTTGTCTCTGAACTTCTACCAAAGTTCCTGACCAAAATCAGTTGGGGGGAGAGAGTTTGAATTTTTGCCCCCCCCCCCCACCATGGAAATCCTGTGCACGCTACTGATACGCTATGAATGTATAATGTTGCAAAATGTCAAATTTTAGTCTGCCTTTGACAAACCATGTAATAATAAAGCTGCATTAGTCTTTAGATTGAAAATCAATGACGGAGAAGAGATGTTAATACTTTATTGGCAATTTGTTGGAACCAGGAAACGAAAAGCATCAACCATTTAATTCACTGGTAAGGATTTTACAGTATGGAATTGTTATTTCAATTCCTATGTGAAATATCATGTAGACACATAGATTGTATGAATAATAAGGACATTTTCTGTTACCAATTTTGAGCTTGAAAATCCCTACAACATTTGTTATTATAGATTGAGTG